>WFMF01000769.1:17526-48431 GCA_011033025.1 Beroe forskalii | reverse complement strand
CCTCCTCAGATGCATGTGTACTCATACAATCCCTCCTCAGATGCATGCACACTCATACAATCCCTCCCCAGATTTCTCTGACAACGTGATGAAGTCCCACCCGGGAGGGTACGGTATTGGTCAGGTCCAGTACGAGCTTCTGTCCTGCACAACCAACGAGACCCCCCTCCAGAGGTAAAAACTAAATAGAATTCGGTGACAGATCGAACAGCGGTTTGCCCGTCTTTTGTGTGCGCGGCGCACAGACAGTTTACTCATTTGTTTTTATGCCGCACACACAAAACTGAACTTCTAACTGTCACCATAATCCCAAGAAGAGAGAGTGCCTGGTTTTAAGCAGACAATTCTTCTAGGGTGAGAGGAAGTGCTTTGTTGGCAATCGTAGTTCTAAATCATGATAAGGCCGTCGTTCAAATTACTGTAGTCCTCCTGTGGACCCAAGGCTCTCTTCTTGTAAAATACACTTTATTCCAGAGGTACCAGCGTCTAAGTTTGGAGGTGAAGGAGTTTGCTGCTGACCTCCAGAAGCTATCTGAACAGGAGGGCGAAGAGACAACTAATGTCAAACTTGCGGAGGAGGTGGGTGGTTAGATAAGTTAGAAATTTAGAAAAGATATGATCCACCGGGTTGTCTTATATCTACGGCATGTACGATATCAACTTACCCACAGGTCAATTTGAAATTGACCCAGCAGTGTGAGATTTGACTGCAAACTTGTGCACTGATTGGTCATTGTCATTAAACAATTTCGTTAATCTAAGGGATAGTTGATATGCCGAATTACACTGTTGTTAAATGGGGGCGAATTTATCCAACAATAAAATCTTTGTAATTAATTTTTGCACAGATCGTGGCATTTTTGCCGTTTTTTAACCTTACCACTACTTGTAGGTGAGGAAGCTGTCAAACAACCTTAGCGAAATGAAAGTGGAACAAATGCTCGGTCAACTCAAGGTTCAGGAGCCAGGTCAGTGATAATCTAGTAATTTCATCTAACCAGATTTTAACGCGCGCGCGTCCTATCGACGGCGCACGCGCGCAGAATAGAGTGCTGGTAATCAAGGCTTTCGTGGATTATTTCACTGTCATAGTTTGAATGTGATTTCATTCGTTTTATATATAGAATGTGATTGACCTTGTTTTTTACACTTGATGAGTGCAATTTTGGAATGCTAGCGCTTCTCAACAGAGACAGTTTGAACTGCGCTTTGCACGGCTTTGCGCGGCTTAAGTTTGCGCAGCTTATAGACATATAAATATCATGTCTGTACGCCGTCCAAACTTAAGCCGTGCACACAAAAGGCGCACAAAGAGCAGTTCGAACTGTCGCCGTACTAAGGTAACTGATTCCATGTCTAATAGGTCATACGGTGTTGACGAAGCAGCTGGAGACCCAGATAGGGGCGTTTAAAGATAAGAGTGCGAAGGGGGCGCCATCTGGCACCACGCCAGGACCTGCAGGATCGGTTACGTACGAAGTGCACTACCGGGGGGACCACGCTAAGTTCGCTGAGAGCGCAAAGGTAAGAGCGAAGGGAACAAAAACAGGAAATGGAGCAAAAACAGGGGAAATGGAGCAAAAAGAGTAGAGGGGGCTAAAAAGAGTAACGAGCAAAAAGCAAATGGAGCAGAAGATTAGAGAGGGGGAAAAGAGCTAGGGAAGCTTAACACATGTTATTCGTACTACTCAATCGTGCTAACCAGCAGACAATGATAATCCCATGATTTTCGAAAGCTTCTGATATTCAACTTTCTCGTATCATTCAAATTGTTGAATTTTTCTACTAAAACCTAATCACTCTTTTCAGTTAGCATCAATAGAGAAACGTATCAGTGACCTTGAGAAGAACGTTGGGAAGGACATGAAGCTATTGGTAAGAAATATTTGACAATATGTTTTTTTTCGAAATGTTCAAAGTTTTCAGTGACGAAATACATTTCTCGACATCAGCAAACTCTTTTTATCCCACTCAAAGTAATCAACCTGAATATCATGCCAATTATTGATTCCACAGAAAATGTCGTCAGTCAATCAAATAGTTTAAAATTGCAATGTCAGAACCACAAAACAATGATCTCAACATACATTCGACCAAATTGTCACTGATTTGAAATATGGTTGTAAATGTACAGAAATTATCTATAAACTTAGTACGATAAAGTTTGATCGATCAAAAGGGGGCTTTCGATTGCATGGGAAGTTCTCTTACTGCATTTAAGAGACTCTTGATTTTGGCTTTGGACATCAGACTTCATCATTCACCTGAGTCATGTTATAAACCTGTTGAATGTTTCATTTTGTTTGGTTTCACGCTCTAATCTTTACAAAATTTCCACAATCTCTGTACAAAAAGGGGGAGGCAGCCGCCTGTGTCGCTTTCCCACTGGCTACGTTTAAGCAAAGAATGCATAGGCTGCTTCCTTTGGTTAGCCGAATGTCTGGTACTGGTCACCAAAAGCCTTGAACCTTGTCATTCGCTTTTCATCTTTCCGGTTATTAATCCGTCAACACATCTTCTCTAACAATGGCAGTTCCTCACTTTCTGTAAAGTTTTATTTCACTTTCTTCCGGTCACTTTGAAGTGCATGCAGTAACTTGGCTGGTAATTCCGGTTATTAATCTGTCAATACACAGCTATTGTGTCAATTATTGGTATACGCAAAGTGTCTTTCGCGACACGACCCCCGATTACAAAGGCAGTTCCTCCCCATATTCTCATACAACGGCAGCACTGTGAAGCTCTGTCACTTCGCCTGTCACTTGTAAGTGCAGTTTACTAACTTGAACAGGTCACATCTTGGTCATCACAGTCTCTCCCCTGTTCAACCCCTCTTCATCCTCCTCCCCTCGCTTCTTCTCCTCCCTCAGCACCCCAACCTCCCCTACCACGCCCCTCAGACACCCCCCTACCACGCCTCTCAAACACGCCGCCATCACCGCCCTCACCCACCGGAAGAACGCCGGCATCCGGGCGATGTACACCACGGGGTTAATGGCGGCGTTCAGGATCAGCAGGAACACGTACGGAATGAAGTTAATGTAGAAGTAAATGGAGGGTCCCGTGAGGGGAATGTGCAGGATTTGGAGGATCAGGACGATGCAGACAGGAGCTGTACAGGCCAGACAGACAGCAGTGAAGATGCTGACAGTCACGGAAACACGCCGAAAACTCACCGCATCGCTGGTACGCAGGATGGGTTTCTTGGCCAGATACGTGATACAGGTACAGAAGTTCCCCACGATAATGATCGTAACTCCGAGGATCTCCAGGACCGCACTTACCACGAACAGCAGACTACCCCTGTACCGCTCGTAGATACAGGAAGCGTACTGAGCGTGGTACTTCCCAATGCTAACCGCACCCATGGAGAAGAAGATAACGTCTTTGGAGATGAGCCAGAAAGCGTAAATAACACACGACCAGAGGACCATGTTTCGGCGGATCCGGTGGAGGGGGGTTTTGATGGATATGGTTCGGGTAACGCTGATCATGAGCACGAGAGCCAGGGAGAACCGGGCTCCGAAGTAGAAGATAATAGTCCAAGATTTGCAGAGGATGAGACTGGAAAACACCATCTCTGAGCGTTTTGTATCGCTGAGTAGCACTGGGGAGTAGGGATGATGTGTTAGGATATAAATTACTGTAATGGAGGGAAATGTAATTGAAATGTAATTGAAATGTAATTGAAATGTAATTGAAAAAATTATGGTTTGGATGAGGTTAGGATATACGGGTCAAGGTTAATGAAGTCTGGGTAAGAACTCAAAACAGACCTGTCCAGTGTCCACATCTTCTACGGACCAGTCCATATACTAATGGTTAGCCTCATAATTGGACACTGCCCCAGGTAAGCCCCTTACCTGATATGGGCGCGAAGGCCATGATGAGAGTGCACATGTCCGTTACACTGGCCATCATGTACAAAACGTCGTGTATGCTCCTCCTGAGACGTTGTGCAAAGAAGCAGAGGGAGAGAGCGTTACTGGGGATACCGATCACCATGCACAGGATCAGGGAAATTCCTGGGAAGTGGGAGTAACATAATGTGTTGAGAATTCTCTAGCATCATCCAAAAATATTTCAAACCGACAGAAATTTTTTCAAACTAAATGAAAAGATCATTTTAGTTAATTAATAACTTAGAAATCATTACTTAATTAAGAAACTAATTACGCTATACGCATGAATCACGTGTCGTCAGAGGATCAGAGGGTAGACTAAAAATGAACACCCTTGAATACCGATAAAAACTTTCGAATTACCTAAAAATCGATCGGATGACTGATTAGGGACCAGACCATCTGGGTTTAACTCATCGTGTATTGGTCCGATGATCAGTCCAAACAAACTGTTGTTGCCGTGCTGCAACACCATTGCTGAAACATGTTAATAAGGGACTGCGTGTAACTGTATAGGATAAAAAAGACAAAAAAACAACAACAAATACAAATTACAAAAAAGGAAAAAATCTTCCTTGGATCTCCTAAATCTCCACGCTTCAGACACTGGAACATTAATTGATATTTATAACAAACGTGAATCAACGCGTTTTTGGGTGCAGAACCCTGCAAAAAGTTTCCATCTTCTAACAATGTTAAAAAAGATAGCGGAAGCATCAGTAAGTTGATTTAGGGTCAATGACGAGTCGACTTATGCCCCTAAATGCACCCTTAATGCGCACCCTTTACGCGTATGTGAAAGCATGGATCGATCGAAAGACCCGTCGAAAGAACGCGCAAATAACAGTGCTCGCGCAAGGTTTCGATCTGCTTTGAATTGAATTTTTGCTGAAATTTGCGCATTCTAACGACGGGTCTTTCGATCGATCCATGTGCACCCATACGTGTAATGCATACGTATTCTTGGCGCCCCGATGGCCTGACCCGATTCATTAGTGCAGATTGAAATCAAAGATTATTACGGTGATACTTAAAGCTTTGTAGTATACTTTTCGAATCACGATGTATGTAGGTAAAGCTTAATCAAGACAAATTGTCGGACTTCAACACGTTCAATAGTGTTTTTTATCATATGAAATAGCCTCAGCCTGCCAATCACCCACCTATGCAGCCGTGTCTCCGTTGTTATATGTGCCACTATGCAATTACTCAGTTTAATGAGCAAAATTGATAATAAACAAGCTTCCAAATTTGCCTTCAGCATGTCACACGGTGATCACTCTTTGAAGGTAGACAAGGTACAGCAGCTCCAAATTTCTACCGCATAAGATTGTAACAATATCCAGATCTGTCATGATTCATTAAACACAAGGAAATATTGTTATATACATGGTATCTTTGAAAACCCATCACACTGAACAAAGAATAAATGCGCTGTCTATGGCACCTTGTCAGCTTCAAAGAGTGTGATTTGCTTCTTGATTACATCGAGAAACAGCTCCTACTCGTATTTTTCCCACTTGACAACAAGGTCGAGTGATTCAACAAGCAAAATACTTATACACGATGTACTCTGGAGCAGTGTTGGAGTTACCTCAGGTCCTCTGCCATGCTATCTCTAACTTGTGAATACCTCGCAGCTGATGAATCGTCCTGCGTTCGAGGACTATCTGTCTCTGAGAACGCGCTGAGTTGCGCGCGCGTCCAGCGTCTCCTGCTGCCCTCTGATTGGCCGATGTTACGTCACGCGCTGGTCACGTGCGCGGCAGCTCGAAGAGTCACCAAGCAGTCCGCCAATTTCTAATACGCGGAGTATAGTCGGGCGGATCAAGGTTTCAAGTCGTTATCTCAAACTGTTTTCGAGATAATCCCCAAAAACCCCTTTTTCGCTAAGTGCAAAGGGGTAAAAAAGTGTTACTGCTAAATTTGGCTCTATGCTGCAGGTAAATTGACCATTATCATGATTGGAGACACATTTCTGAGTCGTTTACAGTCTAGGGAACCTCTATTTTAACCCCTTTTTCATACCCCTGCATGAGCGAAAATTAGAAATGTGGATATGTCGGCTTCCTTTGGCGATACAAAGGTCAGCAATCAATCTAGAATATGTAGAATGAGCGTATTTGGTGGGGTAGTGCATAGTTTGAGGCCGCGTTTTCCATCGGCTTTGAAGATAATTGCTCAAAATTCCATTTTTCGTCACTTCTATGGAGTCAGCTAGATTTTCCATCATCCCTAATTAGTGCAATTAAAATGGTCTTATCAAGGCTTTTAAATTTAGAAACGGTTCCAATAATGGCATAAACCATCGTGGGTTGTCAATCTATGATAAACGTCAAATTATTGGTTAATTATTAATGGTGGCCAATCCTGTACCCAATATCGATTAATCCTCGTTGACTTGCCCCAGTTATTGTTAATTTGGGTAATTCAAGACTAGTCACAATTAAATTCCTTATTTGTTTGTGAAATACAAGTCAACAAAAAACCTATATAAGTGTCAAATTTTTTGCTGCTTTTAGTTATTGCTGGTTGTTGGTTTTTCTGTAATGTCAATAATTTTAGATCTTCGTAATAAAATTGTTGACCTGAAGTGCGGGCTGAAGAAAACGAAAGCCATTCTTCACGAACTCAGTGATTCGGAAAAAGCCTTGACATATATTTATCTATAGCTTTCGCAGTGTGAGTTCAATATCATAGACCTATTTTCTGCCAAATATTCTGTCGACTGTCAGTGTCCCTGCAATTCCGGGACAATCCAGATGAATTGCACTCGTGGTTTAATCCAAAGAATACGAAAAGTTGGAACTTTTTGTCTCGAGACACGAAGACAGAGTTCTTTAAGGAAGTTTTCACTTTTATTTCTTTCTCAGGTTAGTCTTTTTTACTTATATGTTAGCCACTGTTCGCCCAAGAAATGCATATCTTGCTTGTCTGTTAATTAGGAATTGTGTAATTATCGTTGTTTAGAAATGAAAATGATCCTGGAACACTCGAAACACACATTGCTCCATTTTTTCGCTTTATCCACAACCTTTATAAATAATTAAACACGCACCTATCGAGTCCATTTAAGGATACTTCCCGAGGGATGTATCCGATTTAGGCCCGAGCCCGTGAGACGAGGGTCTAAACCAATATGGACCCGATCAGGCAAGTGTTTTTGTAGACTTCTGAGGGTTCTATGCTCAACTGCTACAGAATGGTTAAAATACATCTTTACAGGGTTTCAGGATCAAACAGTTCGTGTACAGTGGCATTGTCACATTGCAAGCAGCTGTCAAATTTTATAATGGATGATGGCATTTTGCTCACTAGCAATCATCAATTATTTTCTGTCAACATAACTTGGCATCGGTGGAAGTTTGCTCACAATGGATCTGTCTTTATAGACTGGTCTGGTTTGTCTCGAATTAAAGTAGTAGGGCAATCCCCCAGCTCGTATCATAAGACACTCTACCCACCTTTGAAAAATGTGACCTTTAAAGCAGTGGTTTTTCCGAACTCAGACAAGGGGGAAACGAGATATAATTGGTTGGATATACCATGCTAACCACTCACTAGAGAATGACTATATGAGGATGACAGTCAATGAGGCGCAACTGATAAAAAGAAGCAATGCCCATGAAAACTCACATCTTTGTTTGGGTCTCGTTGGCAATCTTGATCGTTTTTATTGTGATTCACTTTGCTGTCTGTATGAGAATTACGTTTAGAAACACTGTGTTTATTCAAACATCTACAGTATAAACAGAAGCAACTATCATTACCTTTGCTGATTACATTGTAATTATGATAATAATCTATGGCTTTGCTTACGAATCAAGGCTTCGGTTTTTTTTTGAATTTTTTCTACAAATAGTACATCAGAAGTATTAAAATTTGCTGAGATTTCTCATTTTCGCTCATGCAGGGGTATGAAAAAGGGGTTTAAATGGAGGTTCCCTATAGAATATCTTGAGCAACTTTTTCTTGGTGCAACTTTAGACTGTAAACGACTCAGAAATGTGTCTCCAATCATGAAAATGGTCAATTTACCTGCAGCATAGAGCCAAATTTAGCAGTACCACTTTTTTACCCCTTTGCACTTAGCGAAAAAGGGGTTTTTGGGGATTATCTCGAAAACGGTTTGAGATAACGACTTGAAACCTTGATCTGCCCCACTAAATGTGACCATTGCGCTCATTTTAGACTGGTCGTTGACCTCTCTATCTCAAAAGGAAGCAGAGATATCCCAATTTCAAATTTTCGCTTACGCGGGGGTACAAAAAAGGGGTAAAAATGGGGGTTCCTTATGGAATATCTTGGGCAACTTTTTTTTGGTGCATCTTTAGACTATATGCGACTCAGAAACGTTTCTACAATTACAAAAATGGTCAATTTGCCTGCAGTAGAGCCAAATTTAGCAGTACCACTTTTTACCCCTTTGCGCTAAGCGTAAAAGGGGTTTTTGGGGATTATCTCGAAAACAGTTCGAGATAACGACTTGAAACCTTGACCCATCCAACCAAATGTGACCATTGCGCACATTTTAGACTGGTCGTTGACCTCTCTATCTCAAAAGGAAGCAGAGATATGGCCTCTTAAAGTTTTACCCTACGTGTGGGTAAAAAAGGGGTAAAAAATCAAGGTTCCCCAAGGATTTTCTTGGGCAACTTTTTTTTGGTGGTTCTTGGGCCTATGGACTACCGAATTCCGTTCTAACATCTTTGGGAGGATTTAGTTCACGGGGGGTTACAGCCTGGGGCAGATACATCCCTTACTACGACCAAAAGGGTAGACTAAAAATGGACACCCTTGAATACCGATAAAAACTTTTCAATCACCTAAAAACCGATCGGATGACTGATTGGGGACCAGACCGTCTGGGTTTAACTCATCGTGTATTGGTCCGATGATCAGTCCAAACAAACTGTTGTTGCCGTGCTGCAACACCATTGCTGAAACATGTTAATAAGGGACTGCGTGTACGGGATAAACACAAAAAAAAACAAAAAAGGCCTCAAAAACAAATGCAAAAAAGAGAAAAAAATCTTCCTAGGATCTCCTAAATCTCCACGCTTCAGACACTGCAACATTAATTGATATTTATAACAAACGTGAATCAACGCGTTTTTGGGTGCAGTACCCTGCAAAAAGTTTCCATCTTCTAACAATGTTAAAAAAGATAGCGGAAGCATCAGCAAGTTGATTAAGGGTCAATGACGAGTCGACTTATGCCCCTAAATGCACCCTTAATGCACCCTTTACGCGTATGTGTGCACATGGATCGATCGAAAGACCCGTCGAAAGAACGCGCAAATAACAGTGCTCGCGCAAGGTTTCGATCTGCTTTGAATTGAATTTTTGCTGAAATTTGCGCATTCTAACGACGGGTCTTTCTTGTCGTACGATGTATAACCAGCTGACGCCAGCCGCGAAGCGCGGCGCTGATTCTCGAGAGGGTTTGTCAACGCCAGACAAGGTCTTTCGATCGATCCATGTGCACACATACGTGTAATGCATCCAGGCGTATTCTCTTGGCGCCCCCGAATGGTCATTGACCTGATTCATTGTATTGTGCTACGGGAGCGGAACTCAACAGAACTAACGGCGATTATCATTGATATATTGGAGAGCTTTAAACTTTCTCGTATCATTCAACATTCTCAGCTCACTACAAAAGAGGTTCAACGAAACAGTTTATTATATTCAAGTATATGGCACTATATGACACCTAATGGTGTTTAAACTTAATAATAATAAAGTCTGTTAACAATAACATTGAAGAAACCATGAGAATTGAGGGATATACAAAGTTAGAATTAAGTAACTTTGTAAATTAACACTATTAAGTGGTATAAAGGTCGCTACTGACGCCCTACATAATCAAACACAACGTCTTGGTCTCAGCTGTAGAGCCTTCTGAGCCGTTGCACATCTGTGTGCAGATCGCTCGATTTACGGCGAGCTCGATAAAGACGACCAAATTTAACGTTCGAGCGTCAACTTTTCATGCAAATTCTATAGAAAGAACACAAAAATTGTGCGTCTTTGTCCGTCAATCGAGCGATGTGCACACATATATACCTTCTACTTTGAGTTTTAGGGATCGTTCACATTAATTAGGCAATCAGCCAGGAGAGTTAGTGGTCTTCCAAATGAAAACGCTACATGTCATTGTAACAATTACAAATATCACAACTGAAAAATTATCAGGGGGGTAAAAGTGGTGAAAAATTGATCTCGTATGTGAACGATCCCTAAAAACACGAACTAAATTGCATATCAGTATCACAGTAATAAGAAGCATCTATCATTAAAACATGAAATAATGTCAATATAAAATTATAACAGCCTTCGTCAGGCCGGTAACACCAACATCATCAACACCTATAAAGATTTATGAAGATTAAAAGGTTTTCCAAGAAAAGTTTGTACTCTAAAAACAAGAATTGAGAAAGTATTGAAAATTCACATAATGTAAAGTCTATTATCTAGCTCTCGACAAAGCGATTATATTTGTTCCTCAGCCGTCGCCAGCCCGACGGTCGCCACGCTAAAACAGCTACCGAACAGATTTTAACGTACTTCTTACGATTTTCTGAGTTTCGTTGTCCCTGGTTTCTACTAAATGTATGCCATATTAAAGGACCATTAGTTCGAGTGACGTCACACAAATGATTAAATGAAAATAATGCGCGCACTGATCATTTTGAATCTAACATTGCATTGAACATATGAAATATTAGTTCATTGTGCCTCGGAAAGTAAGGATTTTACTTTTAAAACAGGTGCAGTCTATGTTAGTATTTTTGTTAAGTATTCCGGGAAACCAGGAAATGTTGCCGTTAAAATAAGGAAATGGGGTGAAACTGATCACATTGAAAAATGTGATCAGTATTCCAGGAAATGTAGATAGTAGAGTCCGGCACATTTGGCAAAACGATGAACGAGTCTTAAAACTCTTTGCTAAGAGTAAATATATTAACAATGAGAAAAAACACAATGTACCATTTTATTTCGTGGAAGACCATCCCATACTGAATGCCCATTCATTGGCAATACATTAGGTATTGCTCATGAACCATATACATATATTGACATGGATTGATCAGATTACTGTACTGTGGTTTGTAGATGAAAATACATAGATACTGATAGCAAAAGGCAATGTGCCCACAGCACATCAGGATTCAGCCAATCAGAGCGCAGTATCATACCAATCACATCTGGATTCAGCCAATCAGGGCGCAGTATCCTACCAATCTTGCTCTCTGATTATTCCAACCAGGGGCTTAGCCAGATTTTTGAAGAGGAGGCGGCGAGTTGCATTAAGGTAGCATGAATGCGGAAATATGTGAGTATTCTTTCCGTGTTGATAGAACTATAATCGCGATGTGTCATCTCACGATTAGGTGTAGGGTCTTTTCAAACACAAGGAAATATTATATGGCTGTAAAACTGGCACTACCGTGTACCGCGCGCATTGTTCCAGGAGGCATAGTATTTAACCAATAAATTATTATGCTTCCCCAGTAAATAATCATTCTTCCATTATAAATTGTACTGAATAGTTCAATTATAATTGTTCAACAGTGCGTAAACTTAAGGGGTTTCAACTAGTGCAATAAGCATATATAAGCATTTCGGAATATATGAACATAATAAGATGGGATTAGAGAGGTTGAAACATATCAGTTAGAGAGGTTGAAACATATGTATATCCTAGTGGCGTGTACGCGTGCAGACTACAGTAGTACGATGGGCAGATAGCTAAATGGAAAAGTAGCGAAACTTATTTCAGGGAAGTGTTCATATGAGCCCTCGTCCGGTAATATGTGGCCTACAAAAACAAGTTATGTGGTTTGTGCAGCCAGCATGGCACGAGTTGAGAAAAGTCACGTTTTCAGCCATCAGTTTATCGGTTCCTGCTCTGAAAATGTCGTCATTATATTTCACCCTTTCCTCCTAATGGTTCCCAGCACGAACACTGAATAAAGTAATAGTATGTTCTCGCATGGACATATTATTTGCGTTTATTGTTATGTCTTAAAAGGGTCGTTTGGGAAAGTATGGGCGATTGGAAGTGACTGTCACCATTGTCAGCTGCAAGATTCAAGTAATTGTATGTTTTATGTTTAGCGGAATGAAATGCTTAGCTTTTATAGTGAGGATGTTAGGAGTATTGGGATATCACAAGCGACGAAGCATAACGCATTAGTACCCACAGCACTCAATGGCTCGGCCAATCGCCGGGTAGAACAATTCAATTCCTGTTTCACTGATTGGTCAAACAACAATACTATGGGTAAACAATATATTCTACGCTGTCGTTAATAGACATTACAGCCTAGAGTCAAGGCTATCGACCAAAAACAAAGATCTGATAGGATCCGTTGAGATACAAACATTGGATGCCAGCGCCCTGCACTACCAATACCGTCCTGATACGTCAGCAACTTACTACGTTAATCCATGACAATGACGTCATCTTTACCGCCTACTTTATGAACGAATCACCTGGTCATCCTGGCACCTACCTTGCCAGGCTGCTGCCAGTAATGACCGACAGTAACCCACCGCACATACGGCTTATAGTGTGTCGCGAGGGAAAAATAGGCGAGCCCCACATGACGTCATTATCATAGCTTAACGTGGTAAGTTGATGATGATTCAGTGCCTATTTTCCACGTACGCGGGTTTATATACTAGGGTGGAGGGTTTAACAGGAGTTCGGGTTGTGCCGTTAATGGCTATTGTTGTACCTGTACAGACTAACGCACTGCGATTAAGTAGCTGCTGGTTGAGAGTGACGTCATTATCAAGGATTAAAGTAGTGAACTGATGACGTTGGAGTGTCTATGTTCTATGCACGGAGTTTAAAAGCATTTAACGTCTAATGGCTAAAGAAGAGTCTATATATTATGTTTACCAATGGCTGATGATGAATTGTTACCACGACTCGTTGCCAGACTGTTCACCGAATTATAGCCGAGTGAACGAAAACAGCTCGACGTTGCATGCTATATCCCCTGATAAGGTCATAACCTGAGATATAGCTTTCACTTATCAGTACTTATGAAACTATGGCTACGAATTATATAATGATACTCTCTGATAATGTGATAGTTGATACTCTCTGAGCGTTACGGTGGTGTGTCGAACTCCAACGTGCGCGGCTTTTCCATGCACGGAACACTGGCTGTTAATAACAGGCAGTGAGCCGCGCATGCAAGTGCACCGCGCATGGAAAAGACGCGCACGTAGGAGTTCGACACGCCCCTTTTATCTGATAATACCTTGGAACTCTTAACCCGGTTTCTCGGCCCCCTCAGTCCGATTCAAATAATTAAATAGATGGAGCATTCTCACTTTTCGAGCTGTGCAACCGCCTCGACAGCATCTGTACAGCTCTCAAAGTGAGAAAGCATCAATTCATTATAGACCTGTCTGAAAGGCAAATCTGTTAGGAAAATCTTATATGTTGTTTACTGATCGGCTTTAAATGGATATGGGAGGAATGCGATTCCAACAACCAAAGTTTATGCAATTCGACGCTCAAGAAATATTACTGATCTCAAATCATCAATTTTCATAATGAATTTATCGTCTCAATACTCTGACAATGGAATCATTTCATTCATCGTCATGATTCATGTAATCCCTAAATACTAACAATAGAGTCATTTCAATGCTTGACAATGACATTTGGCATAATGATCATTACATATTATTGACTTCTCAACTTACTTCGGCGGCTTATTAGCATACCGATATATTAACGACGCGAGGTCGTCGTGAGTTCGTGACACTGGATTAACAAATTAGCGCGCGCTGATTGTTCAATGTTAAATGGACCTGTTGGTAAGCTAATTTACGTCATTGATAATTCCATTGCTGCATTAAATAAGAAATAGACGTCATCAGTTAACCATTAAAATCCATGATAGTGACGTCATTCTTGACTCTTCTTATTTTCCCGCTATTGATCATATAATCAGGGCATCTTATTTCAGAGCACAATATCGGCTGACGCCAAAGAACGGAGTCTGATGGGCGCCGTCAACAGTCTCCAGACAAAGCTGTCTCTCATTGACCCCAGCGATTACACGCATATTGACACCAGATTACAGGTGATTACACGCATTCTGACACCAGATTACAGGTGATTACACGCATATTGTAACCAGATTACAGGTGATTACACGCATGTTGACACCAGACTACAGGTGATTACACGCATATTGACACCAGATTGCAGGTGATTACACGCACATTGACACCAGATTGCAGGTGATTACACGCACATTGACACCAGATTACAGGTGATAACACGCATGTTGATACCAGATAATAGGTGATTACACCTGTAATAAAAGTTTCATTAAGAGATTTGTGGTCAGAATTTTAGTTTGAAAAAAAATGTCTCTTTGCAGGCAGTTCTACACAAGATGGATCAGTTGAAGTCAACAGCAAAAGACATTCCTGAAACTAATAACAAGGTAACAGAACTGTAGGCAAAGTGATATAATACATGTACCAATACCATCGAAGCATCGAGAATAGGTGAATGACTTTGCCATTTCCAGTCGCACACGAACGTGCACAAACGTGTGATTGAACTTGGAGGGTTTAGTAAATAAAAATTAGTAAAAAGTGCAAACCGAAGGCTGACGTTTTGTACTTTTGAACGTTACGATTTATTTAGACTGAATTATGCACCGACCTTATAACACGATTGTTTTTTCTTCTTTTTAATTCAATCCCTTCAAAAGGTCGAGACTTGAGACACCAGAATCAAGCCTATAAATAACCTACGAAAGTAGTGTTCAATCTATCCCGGCAGGTAACGGAAGTGTACGATCTAGTGAGGTATAGACATATGAATAACATTAACATCAACGTGTCTTTGCGCCGCGCACAAACAAACCACTCACAGAAAAGGCGCGTAAAATGCAGTTCGAACTGCCACCGTTTCAATGTGTCCTGTTTCAGGTAACGGAAGTGTACGATCTAGTGAGGAAGGTGGAGCCGGTGATATCCACACTGCCAGACATTGTGGACAGACTCTCCACCCTCAAAGTCATCCACGAGCAAGGTCAGTTTCTGGTTCTTATTGTTTTGAGATTTAAAGTAATTATTTTGCGTGTAATTGTTTTCATAATAGCACTGTTCGAAACATCTTATGATAATGGAATAGGAAAATGAAGCATCCTTCGCCTCGTGCCCAGCTTTTCAATACCATGATTTCTTATAGTTGTACAGTTTTTGAGTTTTTACTGACATATCTCACAGCTGCACAGTTTGCCAACAACATGACCACTCTGGAGACGACACAGGCGAATGTTACGAAGAATCTGGCCAATCAGAGCGCACTACTCAAGAAGGTGATCAAATCGGAAATGTTCTACTTAAAAAACGACAATTTGTTATGAAAATAGCCAGGGATATTAATGTATGATTTGGGTGCATCGATACAGGCCACAGGGCTAACGCCCCGTTTGTCCATCTTCATTCGTGATGTCCTTTCCAACGTTTGCCCCGTTGGACATGTTAATGTATATTTTCGAAAAGTGGGACAAAACGGGACGTTAGCCCAACCCGTGTATCTTTCATCAATGACATAATTAAGATTGGTTTTTGTGTGTAATAACCGTGGTGTCCCGCTGTCCTGATTCTTTCGTGCGCGCCGTATTGCGGCGCGTGTTATGCTGCGCACAAATGTTCTCCCAATTTGAAGCACATCTGAGTGCCGCAAAAAGAGCACAATGCGTGTCGCAAATTGCAAAAAGAGTACAATGCGCGTCTTAATACGCCGCGCGGAGCTCACAAAAGATTTGTGACACCACAGTAAATCACCTCAATTTATAATTCAAACCATGAAATAACCCTCAGGTTGAAGATAATATCTCCGAGAACCTGAAACAGATATCAGAGAACTGCTCGGACGTTTCAGCTCGCATTGAGAAGATTGCTGGAAATATGTCACCCAAGAATTAGGCTTCTGAAGTATATAATTTTCTTAATAGTTTACAAATTACAAAGTGCAGGCTGTTGGTGAAGTGGTGAACTGGGATGTGAATATATTGCGTTTTTGACTTTTGAGTTGGATTAGGAACGTTCTTTATTGCCTCCTTTTCTTATTAATTCCTTTCAATTTAATCAAGTTTCAGGGCCTGAATAACCTTGAGATTTGAGAACTCTCTAGATATTACATATTCAATCAAGGACAATCTTTTGCTAATCTTTCGCTAATTGGCTATTAAAAATCATGTATGTACGATGATGAATATATAATTAATGTATATAGTTTAATTAATGTAAGTATTATAGATGGAGCAATTGGCATCGTATCCATCAAGTTTAACGTATTCATTAAGTTTTATAAGTTTATCGCTATTAATGGTCCATCAAGGGTTCTGAGTGCTCTTTGTTCAATGTTCTTGCGGGAGTTGGATTTGTAAAATCGTCAAGTCATAATTTTTAGCATTTTTTCCCAATTCCCAAAACTTTACGTTGATTTTGTGACGATGAAAATGTTGAATTCTACATGAAATTATGCTATAAATTAGTAAAATTCAATTATTTTAAGACTGGATATAATTTGTTTCTTATCGTTAATATGGAGATTGAAGCCAATTTAAACAATTATCTCAACAAAAGATAAAATGACAACATAATATTTACATTTTCACACGTTTGATACACGAATTTATGAAACAGTTCTTCATAATGCTTCAAATTCAATCTATCAGAAAGTTTTTCTCTTTCACTTTGAGTCTTTGACAGTTGATAATTAGTAATTTTACGATGTTGAAGTCATTATCTAGCAAAAAACATCTGATCACACTTTGGCGTATAACAAAATCCAGTTCAAAATTCGAAGAGATAAAATCAAAAGTTGGTTTAACTGCTCATTTCTTCCCCTTTTTGCCTTTCTTGCCCTTCTTTCCTTTCTTGCCTTTTCCCTTCTTCTTGGCATAGGGTCCGAGGCCTCGTCTGACCATAACACCCTTCCACCAGGCTTGGATCTGAAACAAAACATAATTTAAATTGCTGTGGAAGTTGGAACAAAATTTAATAGAACAAAATCCTCTTCCAATAAAATTTTGTTCATAGCAGAGGGATCAGAAAACTGAAGTCTGCAATTAAATATCGTAGAAACAGCGCAATGAACGATCATCTGCCATGTTTATCAAAATGTTTCAACGAAAATGAGATTTAGTTATATTTTAACTGTTGAAGCTAACTAAAATTTAAAGAGCTAACTAGAACAACGGTCTACAAACAGTAAACACTGATCTTTGTAGCACATTTTATCTCCAGTTCAGCCTTCTCCGCTGCTTTCTTAGCTTTCTCCTTCTGGGCTCTGTCTTCCATAACAACCTCTTCGTACTCTTGGTACTGAAAAAGTAATATTTAGCCTCTAAGTCTGAATTGAGGGTGATATTGACTGATTTCACGGTATCGAAGCGATGATATCACTTCAATACCGTGAATTCAGTCAAAATTTCTCATTTCTTAGACGATGGTTTACGCGCGCGCAATAAATTCCCACGGCAACGCGCAGAAAGAATTGTAATAAATTATTCGCGCCTTCCACAAAATACCTTTTTAAACAAAAATTGCCACTGTCTCAAAACACCACTAATGTTTATGAACTAAACTTATTGAGAATTCAATCACCAAAGTGATCCCCATGAATACCATGCTCAGTGCAGGCAGTGGGTTACCTATAATTAAAATTCCCAACTTACTTTGAGAGTGAGTTCCTGTAGTTTCAGGAGGATGTTTGCTTTGGATCCCTTCAAGTTGCTCAATTCCTCTGATTTCTGATCAACCTCACGCTCGTATTTAGAAATTAGGTCGTATTAGCTGTACTGACTACTTTCTCACTTTGAAAGCTGTTCATATAAGCACCGAGACGCATTCGAGGCGGTTGCAAAGCTCGAAATATCAGGAATCATTAATTGTTACAATATTCAGCGGTGTGTTTACACTTCATATTGGAGTTGAGAGCTATAGGGTATTAAATCACGAGTAATTTCATGATTCTACTCACTTATCCATCCAGTACTCTACTTTCTCTTGGAGCTGATCGTGATGTTTCTTAACCCACATCTCTGTTTCCTGAAATACAGTGTGTATGAATACCTAACATCATCTCACTTTATGAAGTGTTGATATCATGTTTCGTGATTCGTCAGACTCACCCGTTTATTTGAGCATTTGAGAGCGTCCCAATTTACATGAAATTTCGAAAATCCCACGCCTATTTCAACACCACTAGTAGATTGGCACTACAGAGAAGTGGCGAAGTATTCCAACAGATGAAATGGTCTACACCAATGCACTATACGTTGCACTCGGGCTGGCTTCTCAAATTATAACATTTCATTTGAAAGGTGTGATCAATTTATTAATTAATTTCAGTCAAATAAAATGTTTTTTGTCAAGAAGTTAACTTCAGTCCTCACACAAAAATAGTTGAATTGAATGAAGACGGCTTTAATGCCACTATAAGTTAATGATTGTTGCTAGTGACCTTTGGAAACAACAATACATTAATTTTCAACCTTGCGCGTTAATTTTTTTTCCTATGTCACAATTGGACCTTCATTTCTTTGAAAATGTTTCAAAATGTTCGTAGGATAAGATATCATTATATCTCGTATAGCTACACTATGGGTCACAGCGACCAGCGTTCTATTGACGTAAAACAATGTGACTTCATTCATGGATCAAAACTTCCACCCAACCCCATTGATAATTCCCGAAGGAGCTAGAACTTGAACAATGAACTTTTGAACCTATATAATATGACAATTGTGCCTTTGACAATTGACATGATGGACTTGACAATTGACATGGTCGATGGAATTGACAATTGGCATCATACAGCGGTCTTCCAACCTTATTGACTTTGTTTTCTTCCTCAAGTTGAATTTGTAAGTTCTCCAGTTCGACTTGTAGCTCACTTTCTGTCATGTTACACTGCTTGTTCTTCATTACTTTCTGTACCTGCAAACAAAACAGCGAATCAAGAAGATTTAAGGAGCCAAAAATTGATATTGCAGAATTTCGATACCAATGCCCAATACTCGACAACAAGAATTGCGCCTGCACCGACACAATTATTGCTGTTCCCGTAGGCCGTATGCAGGCGCTTAATTTCCCTCCCCAGCGGTGCTTGATGTAACCTTAGCATCATAATAAGATAATACAAAACGCAGTCGTTATAAACTTAAAGTGATAAGAGTATAAATATTGTTTCGATGCGCGTGCTGCGCGCGACCACCGAGAATATGAATTGGCACGTGCCATTTCTTAAAAAATTCTTGCGCGCGCGTTCGTTGTTGTACTCAGTTCGTTGTAGATTTCGCGCCATTTTGTTGAATTGGTTTACGTTTTGCATCAAATTGTGTCACTGTTTATTCACGCGATGTATTTTCTTAAATGTTTATACTAAGTTGATTTACTCTTTATCTGATTTTCAAATTTCGTGCTTTTGTTTTCTGTTTCAATGCTGTCTCTTGTCCCAAAAAGCAATATTCGTCTTTCACAGCGTATAGTATTTCTCAAACTTAGTCGAATCCAGCAGAAAGTCTAAAAGTTATGCAGTTTGGTACTATACCTAGTACAAAACCGAAGCCTTTTCCACGAATCCACCGCCTAACTCACACCTAAGATTTTAACTTTTTAAGACACGAATTCTTCAACAGCCTAATTAAATTTAGAACTTATCATAATTTAGGAGTTCGAACATGCGGCACGGATGGGCCAGATCAACCTATAAGATTTATACTTTTGACAACCGACAGCTCCATGATTTGAGAAATTCGTTATTTTGAAGATTTATGTGATATGGGGACGGAGGGACGGACGGACGGAGGGACGGAGGGACATTTTCGCGACTGATATTATAAAGGAGCAATCCGGGCACTTTCAGAAATTACAGTAGTTGTATTGCAAAACTGGACCTGATATACACATAATCTATTTCTCACCCTTCCAGACCACGATCTCTGCCAACCCTCTCATTTGCCTTTTTGTATTCACAAAAAGGCCAATGGGGAGGGAAAAAATTTTGATTAATTTCATGATTTATTTGAAGAATTAGTTGAATCTATGAAATTAAACTAATCATTGAAATTAAAAATTTATCATAGAATTTTGCATCAAAATTCTCGTGATTTCGCACCTGGCACTCCTTCTCGATGTACTTGCGTTCCATGGTGGTTTTAGCCCGGGTCTCTTGGAGCTGGTCCTTTAGATGAGCGATCATCTCGTTCCTGCTTTGCATTTCAACCTGCGAGAGAAGGTGTGATATTGAGGGTGTGATATTGGGAGAGGGTGTGATATTGCGAGAGACGGTGTGATATTGCGAGAAGGTGTGATATTGCGAGAGACGGTGTGGTATTGCAGGAGGGTGTTATATTGCGAGAGGGTGCGATATTGCGAGAGGGTGTGATATTGCGAGAGGGTGAGATATTGCGAGAGGGTGTGGTACTGCGAGAGAGTGTGGTACTGCGAGAGAGTGTGGTACTGCGAGAGAGGGTGTGATATTGCCAGAGAGGGTGTGATATTGCCAGAGAGGTTGTGATATTGCGAGAGGGTGTGATATTGCGAGAGATGGTGTGATATTGAGGGTGTGATATTGTGAGATGGTGTGATATTGCGAGAGATGGTGTGATATTGAGGGTGTGATATTGGGAGAAGGTGTGAAAAGTTGAGAGGGTTAAGCTTTTCGTCCTAAGTGTCCATGTTACATAAACACATTTAAACATCAAAGGGTTAAACTTCAAAGTTCAAAGGGTTCTATAAGAGCTTAATTAACAGCCTTCTAATTATACCTTGGGTAATACCATAATACATCCCGACTCCCGAGACGAAATAAATCAATAATTAATAAACCGTCTATCGCTGAACATTCACCTCTTTAGACTTTTTGAGGTCTAGAAGTTGCCTTTGTAAAGCTCGGACGTTCTTCCGTGCATCCTCTTCCCTGGAGAATGGAATCAATCAGCCATATAAACAATCATTGTCACTGAATGTACGAATTGCAGCACGATTTACTTGGATTTAGTTTCTTTTTACGTTCAAGTGTATACTCCAGGAAGCATAATAACACAAGTGTAGCGAGTTAGAGAAATGAGATTTATTTTGAACTTTCCATATCAGTACCACACAAGCACAACTCGAAACTTCATTCTGACAAATTTTTCCAGCCTGAGGCTTTTCTGATAAATTCCCCCAACCTGAGGATAGTTTCCTGCAGTTTGTTCTTCTTCTCTCTCTCCTCCACGGTAGCTCGGATGAGTCCTTCAAAGGATCCTTCTTGGGAGATCTCCTCCAAGCACTCACACACCAGCAGTTGCAGATACTCCCTGGGAAAGGAGTAGGTGAAGGGTTTGTTGTACTCCCTAATCCCACTTCCTACTCCCACTCCCACTCCCTAATCCCACTCCCTAATCCCACTCCCTAATCCCACTTCCTACTCCCAACTTCCTACTCCCAACTTCCTACTCCCACTTGCTACTCCCACTTCTCACTCCCAACTTCCTATTTCCCACTTCCATATTTCCATCTACGCACTTCCCACATCCCACTTCCTCCTCTAACTGCCCAGATCCCACTTGGCCAATCCGTACTACTTATTGGATAATCAAAAACTTATAATCAAAAACTTATAGCGGGTTAATATGACCCTAGGAGTTGTAAAATCCTACTTTATCTAAGCCGCCCATAGCTATAAATTATATCATTATACAAGCTTGATATCTGATAATAATTCCTTGTGTTTTTCTCTCCCAAATGACTCGACCAAATTTCACGGCCCCCTTGCTTCGATATGAACGAGCAGTATGCCAGTTACCTTTCTGACTTTTTGAGCTGTGCAACCACCTCGACTTCGTTTCGGCGGTATCAGCACAACTCTCAAAGTGAAAAAGTGTTAATTAATTAAATGAAAGATAATATAACAAAGCTATTAGAAGTAGGTACAGGGTTCTATGAATTTAAATTAACTCATGAACAATCACGTCGAGTAGATAATTAAAAAAACAGTGGGTATTCGAAGGATTACCAGGAATTAAATTAAATTTAATATTACAATTCATAACAAAAGTATTATCATGTAAATCGCATGATAAGCATAATAAGGATGTAATTAGGTGACTGATTTGTATTCTGCATGATTAAGAAGTTGCTAGTCGTCATCAAGTCAGTGCTGTATTCCATGATACTGACCCCACAGGTAACTCAGGCGATTATCTTGATAATCATAACAATCATAATTCGTTAAAGCACACTTGAACATTGTTTATCAAGGAATTTAAATTGTTTATGTCGGGCCGCCGTGGCATGGTTAAGAATTATATTTCTTAGTTGCTGACAGGGGTTGTGCTTCTGTGCGGTCAGTTTGTGGCCATCTGAGATCTGATAGTGATTTTGGGACACTGAGGTTAAAAAAAAATTAAAAAAAAAAAAAAATTATATTTCACCAATTACCTTTCTACTCCAGTAGCCCAGACTAAGTCAGTATGCAACATTCGAGTGGACAAAGTTGCTCAACGGTTTTTGGTAGTTCTAACTATCCTTTATCAGAAAAATTAACTGCCCTTCCGTGAATCGACGTCATGGGGGGTGCTAGGGCCACGCCCATTTCTCGCATGGTTAAACGGCTGTAACTCCGGTTCCTTTTGGAGTTGGGAGCAAACCAACCACCTTAAAATGACCGCAATGGACACATTATGCCAGGCGGATGATGGTTCTGAAGCCCTCAGACCTTTCGTTTTCGAGTTACAGCCAAAAAACTGATTTTTCGTCACCCGCGAGCCAACGCAAGGTAAAAATCGTAACTTTCATTCCTTTTGGAGTAGGGCATGAACCAACCAGGTTAAAATAACCGCTATCACCTAATTATTTGGGATAGATGATGGTTTTGAAGCCATACGACCTACTATTTTGTAGAAAATGAACAAAAAGAGATTTAAGCAGCTACATAGCCATCGAACCTTATCGAAACTAATATATACTTCTTCTCCACCAACTCCAGGACGTAAGGTCCATCCGTTAGCAACGGTTGCTAGCCCTTCAGATCGTGTAGAATCGATGTAGCTTTATCATGACATCTGATCTCTATGATGACAAGTCGATATTGACCACGCCCTATTTTAAGGTCACGTGCAGGCTTGATATTTCATAACTTGGCTCAGGAAGGTCATAGGACGTAGATCCTCTCTTTTGAGCACCATGTTTGTATACAAGTTGTACCTTAGCATATGCTTTAAAATGCTCAGATGAGAGAGTTATGGGCGTAAAGCTGATTTTGTGGGGCACCAGGGGATATCAGCTGGATAGCAGAGTCGATTTTTGTATCTTGGCCCAGTAAAGTCGTAGGGAATTCGTTTTGGGCGCAAATGAATTGTAATAGCCATGTTTATACAGTACAACTTGTTAATAAAAATATACCCTAAAATGTTCAGCGAGAGAGTTATGGGCGAAAAACTGATTTTTCTGGGTATCCACAGGGCAAAGCGGAGGTGATTATTGTACCTTAGCCCAGGAAGATTTCACAGAATTCACTTTAGGCGCAAACAGAGTGCAATTGTCATACTGTTTTATGTAAAACTTGTTAGTAAAGTAGTAAGCATATGCCCTTCAATGATCAGGAAGGGAGTTGTGGGCGAAAAACTGATTTTTGGGCACATGTGGTGCATGGTACCAACCTATAATTTTACCCATTGTCCGCTTCCAATGGGGACCCCATTTGACAACCTGCTGTAGGCAGCCCGTGGTCAAATCTAGTATTGAGTTTAAGTTCGATGTAGTGTAACCTGGAACTGAAGGTAGATCAGGATTGCTGCTTCTCAAGAGGCTTCCAAGTTGAGGATGGTCAAGGCAAGAGGTGGGATGTCAGTCTTGATTTGAATGCCTCGAAGGATGGAGGACTTAATTGTCTTTTGGAACAACATTCCACAACCTCAGACCAAGCACGGCAAAGGAGTGATCATACATCGATTTCATGAGGGCTCCTGCCTTTTTATTCATTGGGTGTACTTTAAAACAGCAGCTTCCAAGTCCTCAAGTCAAGGGTGATCATATTAGATGAAGAATCCTAGGTCGTTTCGTATAGCACACTGCCAGATCTTTCACATATGCATTGTGCATTATCACATAACGCTCTCTACGCCTCTGGAGGGACATCAGACCAAGCCACTTCAACCTTTATCAGAAGGATATCCAATGATGTTGCATGTAAAAGCATGTTAGATGGATTCCAGTTTCTTGATGTCTTAGATTCACACTTCCCAGTAGGACATCCAATGATTACAGCATGTAAAACTTTGATTTGGACTTAAAAGAACATAAATGTTTATATAGAAATTGTTCAGAAATTCGTATGTAAAAGTATAAACTGTATGGCTATCAGGCTTCTTATACTCTTAAAGACCAATACAAAGACTCTACGAAGGCAACAACCCTCACATAATCGCTGTACAGTCACTCATCTGCCATTCTCGGTCAGAGTTTGTGGAATGTTGCTCCAAAAGACAATTAAGTCCTCCATCCTTCGAGGCACTCAAATCAAGACTGACATCCCACCTCTTGCCTTGATCATCCTCAACTTGGAAGCCTCTTGAGAAGCATTCCTGATCTACCTTCAGTTCCAGGTTACACTACATCGAACTCAAACTCAATACTAGATTGGACCACGGGCTGCCTACAGCAGGTTGTCAAATTGGGTCCCCATTGGAAGCGGACAATGGGTACAATTATAGGTAGGTACTATGCACCACATGTGCCCAAATATCAGTTTTTCACCCACAACTCCCTTCCTGATCATTGAAGGGCATATGCTTACTAACAAGTTGTACATAAAACAGTATGATAATTGCACTCTGGTTTTACTGGTTTTTGACCATTGGAACAATGGGATTGGGTATACTACGTATCAAGATCCCATCTGACATCATAATTAACGGAGCATCAAGCATTTAATCGCCCTCAGGTTTATTCCCCAGGTTTATTCCAGACAGGTACTGTACTGATTCATATCAGCCTGACTCACATAGCGGAATAATACTGGATCCCTGAACAAGTGGAAGTACCCGGCTTGCGAGTTTGCCAGTTCTGGGTCCTTGTCACTTCTCAAGGATCCAGAACTGTCCCTCCCATTTCATTGGCGAGTTCATCATAACGTTGGAAAACCAGAATGGTAAACTCAGTTTGGTCATACTCTTTGGCAGACTTAAGTGTCACAGGGTAACCCCCACTGTTGTCATTTTATGAAACAAATAGGTCCTTTTGAGAGAACAACCTGTTTATGGATCACTGGTGACCTTTTAAGGTTAATTTGGAAAGTTCTGACATCCCACACAGGGGAATACAGAACAAATGGGTTTGGCCTGAGCGTTGGTCCCTGTCTGCTCTCCGAGTTTGCAGCGCTCCAGGTAGCAATTGACATTAGACTCCCGTGTCTAGTTGCAGTTCTATGATATAGGTAAGTATTTTTATTGTTATATACAGGGAGTCCTTGGGGTCGAACTAGCAGGAGTTTGCCTCTGGGGAGCCGGCGACAGAGACACAGCTCTGGTGCTGTGACTAAAAACCGGTGACCGCAAAAGAAGAAGAAGACAATTGCACTCTTTTTGCGCCCAAAGTGAAGTCTCTGAAATCTTCCTGGGCTAAGGTACAATAATCGCCTACTCTTTGCCCTATGGATACCCAAAAAATCAGTTTTTCGCCCATAACTGTCTTGCTAAACATTTTTTGGTATATTTTTATTAACAAGTTGTACTGTATAAACATGGACAATTCATTTGCGCCCAAAACGAATTCTCTACGACTTTACTGGGCCAAGATACAAAAATCGACTCTGCTATCCAGCTGGTGCCCCAAAAAATCATCTTTTCACCCATAACTCTCTTTCTGAGCATTTTAAAGCATATGCTAAGGTACAAGTTGTATACAAACATGGCCTTTGACCTTCGTTGGTGCTCAAAAGAGAGGATCTACTCTACGTCCTATGACCTTCCTGAGCCAAGTTATGAAATATCAAGCCTGCACGTGACCTTAAAATAGGGCGTGGTCAATATCGACTTGTCATCATAGAGATCAGATGTCATGATAAAGCTACACATCGATTCTACACGATCTGAAGGGCTAGCAAACTGTTGCTAACGGATGGACCTTACGTCCTGAGTTGGTGGAGAAGAAGTATATATTAGTTTCGATAAGGTTCGATGGCTATGTAGCTGCTTAAATCTCTTTTTGTTCATTTTCTACAAAATAGTAGGTCGTATGGCTTCAAAACCATCATCTATCCCAAATAATTAGGTGATAGCGGTTATTTTAACCTGGTTGGTTCATGCCCTACTCCAAAAGGAATGAAAGTTACGATTTTTACCTTGGCGTTGGCTCGCGGGTGACGAAAATCAGTTTTTGGCTGTAACTCGAAAACGAAAGGTCTGAGGGCTTGCAACCATCATCCGCCTGACATAATGTGTCCATTGCGGTCATTTTAAGGTGGTTGGTTTGCTCCTAACTCCAAAAGGAACCGGAGTTACAGCCGTTTAACCATGCGAAAATGGCGTGGCCCTAGCACCCCCCATGACGTCGATTCATGGAAGGGCAGTTAATTTTTCTGATAAAAGACAGTTAGAACTACCAAAAACCGTTGAGCAACTTTGTCCACTCGAATGTTGCATACTGACTTAGTCTGGGCTACTCTAGTATTCACCAAAGCAAGAAGAGAATAAGATGCTAAAGAGCAAAGGGGGGAAAGGTGGTGCATTACTATCGAAATAGTGAACCTTTATCTTGCTCACAAAAAATTATAAAACAGTTCGTCCTCTGCAAAGTTATTCAAGATCCTGTTAATTGTCATATATTGAGCGGCATAAAACTATTTATGAATTTGCCTTGTTTGAGCGAGCATTACATGGCCAACAAATCTTTTGATTCGAAACTTAGCGTCAAATTTTCGATACTTATACGTTTACTATGAATGATCCTAATATAAAGTTAATAATATTTTACTTTCAGTTGCTACTTGCAACGCCCCTGCACCATTTATGGGGTCCTAGAGCTGAGCGTTAGCGTTTGCTTATTATTGGAAGGGGATGAATTGGAATAAACATAAAAGTAATAAACAATAAGTTGTCAAATTTTTTAATCATTTGATGATGCTTTTGTTATTATTCGTCATGAGGAACCCGTATAATGTTCTAAATATCGCTATAATTATATGATTATGGCCATTGGGTCTCTAGTAGGGTAAAACAGACTGACGTAGTAACCATAGTTTTTAATAAAGGGGTTGATGAGGTCGAACTTCGTATCATCCTGATTATCATTCTTATCGCTATAGATGCTTCATTTGCTAATTGCGCATGGTTGCCGAATGGGTTATATAATTGAAGAATAGAAGTCATTTATGATCATCTCATCTGCAGCATTTGACACAATAGTTGTTCGGACCGAACGGAACCTCTCAGCTTCACTTCTTTTCATGCAGTCCGGTAAGGGCATTCACCAGGCTAGGCTCATACCGCAGCAACTATTTTGATAAAAGCTGCATCTATATGTCTCGGAGAATTTCCATGCGTTAGACATTTTGATGCCAACATAGTACTTTTATATTCGATCTTGATGATATATATATACATATACCCGCAGCCTCTAGGGCTGAATTTCATATCGCACGCGCATGCGCGTGCGATATGAAAATATATCCCTCGAGGGCGCTAGCCTGAGTGGGATATATCGTATAGCACGCAGGGCCTCGAAGAGCCCGAGTGCTATACGAAATTCAGCCCATGAGGCGAGGAGTATATGGTATATATCACTCGCGTGAGCTTTTTGGGAGAATGGCATATCTAAGATGAAAAAGTTGAATGTTCAAGTAAATCCTCGAAGATTTGAAACACAGGAAGGTTTTGCAACAATAATATTGAGTTTTTTCTCTAATTAACAAAAATTTAATTTTTTCACAAATGCAATACAAACACGATTAAGCACCGTAAGTATTTGATCGAAGGGGTTGGTAAAGCTTATGTAGAAGTTATGAGCCCGAGGGCCCGAAGGGCCCGAGGGCGAAAATTTTGAAGGCGAATCGAATCTAAGCATGGATCGATCTCAAAGGTCTTGCAATCGAAGGATTATTAATAAAAATGTGGTTAGATGCTGTTAATTAAACTTAAAAACACTAGCAATCTTGGAAAAACAAACAATAATTGGAAAACAAACAAAGGGGAAAAAATGGTAGCATGTCACTTGTGAAACGCATCAGTTACAGCAGAACTTGAAAGAGATACAAAACGATGAAAGAAAATGGGTTAAAATGAGCGTATTTACATTTGGTGAAACTCTGCAGCACTGTTATAATAGACAAATGAGAATGACGTAATTACCATGGTTGAATATGGTAAGTCAATAGAATAAAAGTGTCCTCAAAATTTTTCTCATGAGAAGTTGCACTATGTATCAGAGTGTCGCGGTAATTAGGCGGCATTTATTTTACATCGTATCCGCTGTGTGTGAGAAAAAATAATGCACCAATGTTACTAATGATAATGACGTATTGCTCTCACTCGCCTCTTGCTATTTCCGAAGAATGTGTAACCATGACAACATGGCAATGCAATTAATGATCAACACAAATGCAAATTCCTAACTTTATTTCATGATATTGTATTTCATTCTCCCCCTTTTGATTTTGTTTCTTTTTACTTCTCTTTCTCGGAATGATTGCTTTTACAGAATTTTACAGAATTGCTGCTATCACTGCTTTCACTGCTATCACTGCAGTTCACTGCACAGTTCACTGTTTTCTCTGCTATTTGACTCGACTTTTGTCTACTGTTGGCCACATATTTTGCTGAATATTTATTAATTATCGATACCTATGTTGTTTTGCTGTCAATTTTATCCAATTCTATTTCGAAGTTGAACTACTTCTCATAATTTCATGATTTAATAAGCTGCTGAACAATGATGAATATCAGTTTCAGTGTTTTGACTCTTTAACTTTCCATCGCCTCGATGTTTTTGTCGATAATCAACCCACAAAAAATCCTTCTATTTGCCAGTTTTTTTGCCTCATGATCGATATTTTGCTGCTAAAATTGTTGTTGTGGACACTTTCAATGATCTCTGCCTGTTTAGCACCAAAAATATTTTCTTCCAAGAGGCGGCTATATTGCAACCGGCGTAGAACTGCTCGCGGGCCGGGCTTATATCCGGTGGGTATATCAAATTTAGCGTGCAGATACGCGCGCCCGCTACCTAAAATGTCTTCAAAAAGCGCACGCGAGTGGATATAAGCTATTCTTCATGTGGTATTTTGAAGATCACACATAACAGTCAACCCTATGTTTTGTCAGGGCTTCGATAATAAGATACTATCTACTACTCTAGCAGTCTAGACACAAAGTCAATACTCAGTTGGTATTTGCACGAGTTGGTACGTTGTAAAACGGCAGATTGTAACGCAACATTCAGACATATTCTAACTTTGACAGCCATGTGAGGGAGTTGTACGGTTCTCAAAGTGAGAAGATATGAATTATAATAAAGTTATAATGGTCGACAGATAGGGGTAGCTAAGTTTATATCGGAGCAAGGGAGTCAAGAAATTTAGCTGAAATTGGCAGAAAAATGAATATTGAATGGAGTTGATTTTTTATTTAGGTATTAGAAAAGAAATCACAAATTCAGCAATATTAAAAGTTAGCCCCTGACTTCCAGGGTGAAATAATCTTCAAACCTATCTTGCTGCAGTTTTATGAGATTCTCTGCGGCCAGCGGGTTCAGCTTCACGTTCTTCATGATTGCCTGAATATGATGAAAATATATCAAATTTGATGAATTAATTGACTAAAAAAGGCCTAAATTTAATAGTAAAAAACGACGGGTTCCATTATCACAAATCACAAAAACAGTAATAATTGTTCGTCCACACCTTTCTGAGCCTCTTTTCACAATGAAAATAACAAATAAGCCTTTCTTTCACTCGTTTACACACCTGAGCACTAGACTTCATGTTTTGCTTGAGATGGGACATTTCGGAGGAGTTTTTGTCGTTTCCCATCAACTCCTCGTAACGACCTTCCAAGTGCTTCTGTCCGTTGAGTAGCTTTGCAATCTCATCCATCGAGTTCTGGGGAGGGTGCGAGGGAAAGTTAGGAACAATTTGTCTTCTTTTTGCTAAGTCTGTGTTATACAGGTACTTTTATAAGTGAAATATTTAAGTATTTATGAAATAGCAAATTTGGTGGATTTTGAAAAAATCCACCATTTTAACATTTTAAAGTTCGGCCAAAATTTATTCCATATTCAGGAACAAAAATAGAAACATTGGTTCACACTTCTTCTTCCGTCAAGTAATATTCAACCCAATTTCAATGTGAACGAATAAATCATATTGACGTCTAATAAATCCTATTGACGTCTAATCCTATTGACGTCTAATTCACTTTAATATCAACAGTATGAGATATCTTTTGTGATTAAATCTTTTGTGCGAATTGTGCGCGATGTTTTTTGTATAGCAATAGGATGTGTATTATATAGGCTGCTTAGATCCATGATTAGCCGAGTTATATTTCGTTACTTTTATCAGTCCAAATACGAAACGATATGCTCCTTATCGAAAAGTTCATTATAGGTACCTACCGATGAAATAACACTCTGACGGTTGCCGAAATTCTGAATTTTGCACCTACCAAGTACAAATCCTGCACTGTATAACATGGTAAATTGAGTGATCCGTCTATGCCAGTATAAGGCCAGTTTCACACCACTAGCAGGCCAGTATCGCACCAGTATCAGGTCTACCTCAGGCCGTTATCACGCCAGTAGCGCACCGGTATTTTAAAAAGGAACCCTACTAACGTCCAACTCACGTCTGTGTTAGCAGCAGGGTTGTCAGGGATGTAATAACACTACTCACGTCTGTGTTAGCAGCAGGGTTGTCAGGGATGTAATAACACTACTCACGTCAGTGTTAGCAGCAGG
>WFMF01000769.1:0-17426 GCA_011033025.1 Beroe forskalii | reverse complement strand
TTGAAATAATTTTGATTTTTCTCCAAATGATGACCAAAACACGGCCTTTGCCGAATAAACAGTTTTTTGGTTCCTTTTTCTAATTTTTTTGAGCGGCAACCACCCCGTTCTGTTTCGGCCCATCAGCACAACTCTAAAAGGAAAAGATTAATTTAATAAAAGAAAATAACATAAAAAAAAGAAGGTCCGGGGTTCAGTTTTTAAATTAATTTGAACAATCATCATAGATAAAAAAAAAGGGGATTCGAAGGTTTCACAGAATTTAAAATTTAAAATTTAAAAATTTACAAAAAAAAGGATTTCCAAACCCATATAAAAAATGGAGGTGATTAGGTGACTGATTTGTATTCTACAAAGTTTGCTTTCCTGTCAGTGCTTTTATTCCATGATAATGACCCCACAGGCAATCGGAATTTGATAATCAAACAACAAAATTCTTGCCATTGAACATTGTTTATAAAGGAATTTTAAAATTTTTTATGCCCTCTTTCTTTTAAAAATTTATTTTTCCCCTGCCCCACCAAAGCAAGAAGAAAATATAAAGAGCAAAGGGGAAAAAGGTTTCCCTTTTATTGGAAATAGGAACCCTGTGTTTTGTAAAAAAAATTATAAAACAGTTCGTCCCTGCAAATTTATTCAAGATCCTTTTTTTTAATTTTGGCCCTAAAATAATATGAATTTTTATTTTGAGAAAATTATAAAAATCTTTAAATTTAAACAGAAAAATTTTCATCCATGTTTATATTAGATCCAAAAAAAGTTAAAAAATTTTTTCTTTCAGTTGTACCAACCCGCCATTTATGGGGTCCTAGAGCTGAAGGTTAGCCTTTGCTTATTATTGGAAGGGAATGAACTGGTATCAACATGATAGTAATTAACAATAAATTGTCAAATTTTTCATCAGTTGATGATGCTTTTGTTATTATTCGTCATGAGGAACCCGTATAATGTTCTAAATATCGCTATAATTATATGATTATGGCCATTGGGTCTCTAGTAGGGTAGAACAGACTGACGTAGTAACCATAGTTTTTAATGAAGAGGTTGATGAGGTCGAACTTCGTATCATCCGGATTATCATTCTTATCGCTATAGATGCTTCATTTGCTAATTGCGCATGGTTGCCGAATGGGTTATATAATTGAAGAATAGAAGTCATTTATGATCATCTCATCTGCAGCATTTGACACAATAGTTGTTCGGACCGAACGGAACCTCTCAGCTTCACTTCTTTTCATGCAGTCCGGCTAGGGCATTCACCAGGTAGGCTCATACCGTAGCAACTGTTTTGACAAAAGCTGTGTCTATATGTCTCGGCTGATTTCCATGCGTTAGACATTTTGATGCCAACATAGTACTTTTATATTCGATCTTGATGATATATAAGCTATTCTTCATGTGGTATTTTGAAGATCACACATAACAGTCAACCCTATGTTTTGTCAGGGCTTTGATAAGGTGATACAATCTGGTACTCTAGCAGTCTAGTCGCCAAGTCAATGCTCAATTGGTATTTGCACGAGTTAGTACGTTGTAAAACGGCAGATTGTATCGCAACATCCGGACATATTCGAGTTGATTATAGAACCTTATTACTTTGAGAGCCTTGCGAGGGTGTCGCTCGGTTCTCAAAGTGAGGAGATATGAATTATAATAAAGTTATAATGGTCGACAGATAGGGGTAGCTTAGTTTTATATCGGAGCAAGGGAGTCAAAAAGTTTAGCTGAAATCGGCAGAAAAACAAACATTGGATCGAGCTGATATATATTTGATTTAGGCCTCAGAAATGAAATACCAATTCAGCAATATTAATAAAGTTAGCCCCTGACTTCCAGAGTGAAATAATCGTCGAACCTATCTTGCTGCAGTTTTATGAGATTCTCTGCGGCCAGCGGGTTCAGCTTTACGTTCTTCATGATTGCCTGAATATGATGAAAATATCTCAAATTTGATGGATTTTAGAAGGCTCAAATTAAAAAAAGAGACGGGTTTCATTATCACAAATCACAAATCACAAAAACAGTAAAAATTGTTCGTCACCACCTTTCTGATCCTTTTTAACTATGAAAATAACAAATAAGCCTTTCCTTCACTTGTTTACACACCTGAGCACTAGACTTCATGTTTTGCTTGAGATGGGACATTTCGGAGGAGTTTTTGTCGTTTCCCATCAACTCCTCGTAACGGCCCTCCAAGTGCTTCTGTCCGTTGAGCAGCTTTGCTATCTCATCCATCGAGTTCTGGGGAAGATGTGGGGGAAGTTAGGAACAATTTGTCTTCCTTTTGATAAGTCTGTGTTATACCTACTTTAATAAGTGGATTTCGAAAAGTCAGCCATTTCAATAAGGTTCGGGAAAAACTAATTCCGTCATTTAAATGCAATTCAAGTCATTTCATGTAATAAAACTACTCACGTCAGTGTTAGCAGCAGGGTTGTCAGGGATTGTGATGATGTTACCCAGGACAGCCAGTTGGTCCACACAGTCCTCCAGCACTGCAGCAATGTGCTCGGCGTCCAGGGCACATAGCTCCAGCGGCGAGTCCGACGTCAGTAACATGCCCTAAGTTAGAGGGGTAGGGTTAAAAGGGGCAGATTTGAAGTTAGGATCTGTGTTAAAGGGAAAGAGGGCTTCGGGTGGTAATGGCCAAAATGGTGTTTTTAAAGCTAGAAATGATAGAAGAGCATCCTATCTACGGGAAAAACTTTGCTATCATTTGCCAAAAAATCTATTTATGCCATCGCCATCCCGGCCCCAAAGACCTAAATGGTCTCTAAAACAAATAAAATAGGTTTGAATTAGGTTTAGATCGTATTAAAGTATTAAAGGCTCAGTTTCACTTTTAAATAGGTTCATATTAAAATAAGCAAATAGGTAGATAATCGATTGATTGTAATAATTTAATATCAACGTGTTCAAAGTGTGACAGAAGAATTATAATAACTATGAATCACTTCAGGAAATGGCGTGGCTTATGTTTATACTATGTCTGTGGTTCACAACTAACGAGTCCCAGACAACCTATGATCCTTCAAATCATCTCAAAAACCATACACTTAGTGACAAGAAAACAACAAATTCTTCAGCAGACCCTCACCAGAACCAAACATTTAGTGAAAGGGTTATGTTCAATTCTTCATCAACTTCAAGTCTTTTGCAGAAGGACACTCTTAGTGACACGGAGACAGCCGATAGATTGGAATCACAATTCCCAGAGCGTCAATTTATCAATATAACTATTATCAATATAACTATTAGAATGCATCCTATTGAAGTATTCACCCAAGAACCTAAGAAAGGTAGAAACGCTCCAGCACAAATCATTTCAAAGCGTCCAGAGTTTGTACTAGCTGAATCTCCTGGAAATAAAACGAAGGATAAGACTATTCCTGCAAGCGTAGCAACATCCTTCCTTACCATAAACCTGGTAACTTGTCCTACCTGTATAACTCTTAACACCCTCGTTCTTTCTTACTACCGGACAAAAGCAAAAACAATCGTCCCGTTTCTGTACATGCTCAACTCTGTGATTGATCTATCGGTTGGAATCAGTATTCTCCTACAGAGCATTCTCTTCATACCCCCGGTATCATCTGCTAATGAATTTACTGGATACTGGGCCGCAACGACCTACATTCTGGTCGGAGTCTCCATCAGAACCAGCACCTTTGTAAACCTCCTCCTCTGCATTGTCAGAGCTATAAACATCACCAGACCCTTCTACAGAGTCAACAAAGTCAGAGTAGCAGTAAGTGCTGTGGTGTGGTGTGGGGTTTGGCTGGGACTTGCAGTATGGGACGTTGTATGGCTGGAGGAGGACGACGGACTGACGTACAGCAGTGTTTACGTTATCAGATCGCTGGTCTTCAAGCCGGAGATAGGGTTTGCTGCCCTCAAAGCGATGACTAATAGCTCGCTTGGAAATGTGGAGGATTTGATGGTTTTGTTTGTACCAGCGTTTATCATACCCGTTTTTATTGTCATGGCTTCAACCATTTTCCAGGTTACAACTATAGACTAAGCCTATTTGTCTATTTATGATATAACATCAACTAATGGATAATTTCATCCTATCAAGATTAATCCGATCAATAAACCAATATATTATGTAATTTCACATCCTTGATTGTAATCAAAATTGTCACTTCTTCTTTACCAGGCATTCAAGAACCCTTTTGACTTTTAAGTGAGATTATTTTCTTCAATATTTCAGATCAAGACCCTTATCCGCCAGAGTAGGATCGTGAGCAGCCAATCTGCCTCATCATCATCCCCTGAACCAACTTCCAACCACCGGGCAGCGACCACCATCCTCTACCTCTCCCTCATCTTCACCCTCTGCAACACCACTTCTCTCCTCATCTGGGTAGTGATAATTTAGGGGTGGGACCATTTGTCAACTTTGAAATCGACTTTTCGGCATGAATTTCCTACCAACTTTTTTGACATCATTGATGACAAAGAGGTTCTCTGGTACCAATTCCAGACCCTCTAAACATAATTTCCCCCTCACTTTTTCAGGTAGTGATCTACTCCGGAGAGTATGCCATGTCCACTGATATCAAGGTCATGAGCTGGTCTGAACTGAGTAAGATCTACTTCTCTGGAACGACTCTGTTTCTGGTGTCATCCACCTTGACACCACTGATTCTGATAGTGCGAGGGAGTAAGGACCATGGTGTCACTAGGTATGTGAGGAATGTGAGCAAGTCGATTCAAGAGAAGCTTTGGATTGTAAGATTGGGAAGAAGAGAGAAACATGCGATGTCAGAGACTAAGTTAGTGCCAGTTCGAAGGGTCAAAGGAAGGGACTAGAGGACTTAAAATCGAGAAAAAGAAATCCTCAGAAGCTTAATAAATCGTGTGGATTTTGATCGTGTTAAACGTGTCATGATACTTAATAAAACTGTATAACATGACATTTTAAACTTTAAAACACTGTTTACAATGTGCTTGAAAATCTCGAAAACTGGAACATGTTTTCTGATATTGTTTGAATAATAATTACAATAAACCATAATAATTATTAATTACAATAAACCATTCTGAAAAATAGGAATTTTGGGGAATTTGCCGACAATTCAATCTTGTGAAAAGTGAAAACTAGTAACCAGCACTAGTAAAATGAATCCATTAATTCAATGAAAAAAAGCTACAACGCTCCGAAAGTAGATCTCAAATCTGAAAATTTCTGATTTACATCAGTCACATAATTGTCAAAATCCTCGACTTTAATCAGGGCAGTTTCAAGGGGCTGCCTCAGGGAAATATCAACTTCGGATGCTTTGGCAGACGCCGGGTTTCCGATCCGCTTGGCTGAGTTGAGGCGAGGGGGCGTGGTTGGTTTCGGTTGTTTGGGGGATGCCAGAGGATTGCTGCTTCCAGAGGACTTCTTGGTGGGAATGGGATCCAGCACAACTCTGGATAAACTCCTGAGAAAAACGGAGATCCGATAGTTATTAAGAACTTAGGAATATAAAGTACAAAAATGATAGTTCAATCAGAAAAAGCTACCATAGTTTTCATTATCATTATTCCCCACAATTACTCACTGAGAGCTGCCACACCGGTCTGCTGGTGTCCCACTTGGAGGGCGTTCTAGAGGCGGTAAGGTGCCTCTTTCTCGAGAAACAAGGGGTCTCAGTGGTGCGTCATCTGAAAATACGAGATAGTGGGGTCATTACTTCTGAGGAAAATATATTTTGATTTTCTTAAAATATGTCATCACTTCTGAGGAAAATATGTTTTGATTTTCTTGATATATATTCTAGCAGAGTTTTGTTTAAGAAAATTAAGAAATTAGTAGCTAACTATAGAAGCAAATTAGCATTTAGTAAGTACGCAAATCAGTTAGTTGATACTTAAACTCGTGATCTATTTTTAGATTAATTGAACAACTCAGACAAAGTTCCTGTAAATCAGGCTCAGTATTTCTTATATCACAATTTGAAAGATAAGGAGTCACAAATTGAATAATTGTCCACCCTGGAATACTGTACAGGTAAAGCCCGTTTCATGTTCTTATCTGACAAGCTGTGCACTGTGCAACGTGTCTCAAGGAAATTCAATGACGCAAATGAACTTTTTTTTTAGATATATCTTTGCTGAATTTAAGTCACATGTGCCCGGCCCGAATTTCTTCATTTCTGATTTTTCCTGTTTTTGAGTCCATATTTGCCGTTTGCTTCACAAATAATACCAATTCAAGGATAATAATACCAATTCAAGGATTCAAATTAAAATTATATCCGGCAATTCATGTTGGAAAATGTATTAATTCATTGACTTTTTAGGTATTTTTGTCAACAATTTCTCACTTTTTATCGCAGCTATGTCGAAGATCCTGTCACAGTTCCGCAGCTCAGGGATCAGGGAAGGAAAAAGCATGCTAACTTCCATGATAACCAAAGAAGCGAGCACTTCATCAGGCTTCAAACTCAGTACCCCAATCCAGCCCCAACACGCCACCCTACTTAGCAATGACTCAGTGGACTTCCTGGTAGACCTCCACAGGAAATTCGAACCTACTCGCCAGGAGTTATTAGCAGCTCGGGTTGAGAGACAGAACAGGATCAACAGTGGCGAGAAGTTGGTATTCAATGGGGCTCAATATGGGGAGGAATGGAGGGTGGCGAAGGTACCGGAGGATCTCCAGCGAAGACATTGCGAGATAACCGGACCAGTTGACAAGAAAATGATCATAAACGCACTGAATAGTGGGGCAGATGTTTTCATGGCTGATTTCGAGGATTCCTGTAGCCCTACTCTCATGAATCTTCTGGACGGTCAAAATAACCTTATTGATGCTAACAACAGAACAATCGAGTTCGTCAATCCCAACGGAACCGTGAGAAAACTCAAAGAAAAAGTGGCAACTCTCTTTGTACGAACTCGTGGCTGGCACCTGGACGAAAAACACGTACAGATCGACGGACAGCACATGTCTGGAGGTATCTTCGACTTCGGGCTCTACTTCTTCCACAACATCGCACAACGACTGTCCCAGAACTCCTCTACTTATTTCTACCTGCCTAAGATGGAGCATCAGCTGGAGTGTAGGTTGTGGAGGGAGATCTTCCAGCATGCTGAGGATTATCTTGGTATTTCTCAGGGGAGTATTCGAGCTACTGTGATGGTGGAGACCTTACCTGCTGCCTTCCAGATGGAAGCCATGTTGTACGAACTGCGGGATTATGCGTGTGGGATGAACGCGGGTAGGTGGGACTACATCTTCAGTGCTATCAAAGTATTGCGGAGTAGAGGGGACAGTGTCATGCCTGATAGGGCACAAGTTTCCATGACAGTGCCGTTCATGCACGCCTACGCAGAGAGGTTGGTACAGGTCTGTCACAAGAGGGAAGCTCACGCTATGGGAGGGATGTCAGCCTTCATCCCATCCCGTCGGGATGAAGCAGTGAACAAAGTGGCCATTGAACAAGTCACTGCAGACAAAGAACGGGAAGTGAGAGAAGGATATGATGGGACATGGGTAGCACATCCTGATCTGGTCCCAGTCGCTCAGGACATTTTCAATGCCGGACTACAAGGTCGTGATAACCAAGTGGATAAGAAACGTGACGATGTTTCTGTAACGGAGGCGGACCTTGTTAGGATTGAAGTGGAGGGAGGAAAGATTACAGAGAATGGGATCAGAGTTAACACATCGGTATCTCTACACTACCTTAACTGCTGGCTTCAAGGTCTTGGTGCTGTGGCTATTAACAACCTGATGGAAGACGCGGCTACAGCTGAGATATCGCGAGCACAGCTTTGGCAGTGGCTTCATCACGCAAGTATATTAGATGACGGGAGGGTTTTTGATGCGGAGATGCTGGAGGGAATTGTAGAGGAGGAGGTAGAAAAGTTGGGAGGAAGTGAGAAGGAGTGCTATGGGCGGGCAGCTGAAATTCTAAATCAGCTGGTAAAGAATGAAGAGTTTACTGACTTTATCACCCTGCCAGCTTATGATAGTATAATAGCAGATGGGTTGTAACAATATTTGTGCAATTTTTTTTTCACGATTGTTAAGTTACCGTAATGAATTCAACATCATTTCTCCAGAATGGAACATGAAAATATGTTCAGTTGGCATGAAAAATGAAAATTCGATAATGCAACCGAACTTTTTCAATATTTCTACCTTGTTCACTTGAATTATAGTTTTATAACGTTTTATTTTAATCATAACTACTATATTATCTGTTATGTAAGAAAACTATGATTCATTTACACGATATCGGTTTCCAATTTGCGTCATATGACTTGATAAAATGACAATGAAGCTTCTGAAATCACCAGCACGCCATTCTAAAAGTTTATAACCATAATTCAACTGAAATTTAAATCTGCCAGTATCTGGATTGAAAATACGAGCTGATAAATTAAAGTGCTAGACTGTGCAGTGTCTTTCCATATCAAAGACACCCTCAATGAAAGACACGTTGGTGGCTACTAAAATACTAAAATTTACATGTAGGTAACAAAAAAGAAGCATATGATCCGAACTTAATATCGTGGCCATGGTCAATGTCAATTTTAATCCACGTGTGTGCAAGCAAAAGTTAAACCTTGTCAACACAGGCCTGTAATGTGACTCTTTTGTTACCTCAACACAACTTCACACCTAAGTTGGTAAGGTACAGCTTTACAGCTTAACAGTGTTAAACGCTTCCATTTCCTGTCAGTTTCCTATGTTATTTCTGGGTGGGTTCTGCTTATTTCTCTCTGCAACAGCTGCGTTTACTTCAAGGTAGGCGCTAACTTTTAGGTTATTTGTTCAATATTCCATTTCTGCTGCTTATTGAAATGTCTTTGGTACCAGCACAGATGACCTAAATCATAATATCTGACCAGAATTTAGGTCCTTCGATGTAATTTATTGAGTATGAGTTATGGGTTTTGATAGTTATTCCGGGCATAGATCCGTTTGCCACTTTGTCCGGGCGCCAGTCTAATGCAGGTCTAACGCCAGTTTAATGCAGGTCTTGTGCCAGTCCAGTGCAGTTGTAATGCAGGTTTGTTTCCATTTAAAAGGGTAAATTGCAAAGACCTATACGGTAGATGAGCTTATGCCTAAACTGACTCTACATGAGCTTTGCCAAAATGTTAATACCCCACGTGTGAGGAAATAATACATAAAGACATAATTAAACATCATGAGAAGGCGGTTATACGGTACCTAACAGTCTAAGTTTCAGAGGCGAACAAAGCAACAACAGTTTCTCAAATTATCACGGGGTGATGGTAATATGCGTGACTTTTATACATATATTAATGGGAGTTGCCCCTTGGCATCATCTGATTGTGGCAGCGGTTGCACCTGGTTTGCCGTGTTCTCTGTTTTGCTACGCCTCTCAGAAACATGATTATCATACAGTAACATTCGGTCTTTCAAGCAGTTTATCATACAGCGACATTTAGTCCTTCTACGTCCATGTTCTCTGTTTTGCTGCGCTTCTCAGAAACATGATTATCATACAGTAACATTCGGTCTTTCAAGCAGTTTATCATACAGCGACATTTAGTCCTTCTACGTCCATGTTCTCTGTTTTGCTACGCCTCTCAGAAACATGATTATCATACAGTAACATTCGGTCTTTCAAGCAGTTTATCATACAACGACATTTAGTCCTTCTACGTCCATTTCAATCATGTTTGTTAGTCTACTTTTTTATTTTCACGGATTTGGCTGATAATCTGAGTTCAGCTTCTATGTAGCTATTACTGTGGTTTGTACTTTTGTTGATAGAATACGCTAAAAATCCTTTGAGCTGAGTCGTGTCTAGAGTTTTTCAACCATTTTTATTATTCTTCACTTTCATGAAACTTTATATTTCTGAGTTCTTTGTAGGTACTGTGATGTTTTGAATTACAAAACATTGCATGTACCTAAATGTTTTTCGACTTTTATTAAGGGCAGATCAAGGTTTTAAGTCAATCTGTGCCACCCAACTGACTCACGTAATTATAATAAGGCTACAATGCCTTCTCCCTTGTACCAAGTACTAAACTATGTAATTTTCGTGAGATTACTGAAACCGATTACTGAGTCAATTAGTTTCCTAGCTAATCAAAATAATTTACAGTTCAGCAATAGGAGATATCATGGGAACAAAAGATTCAAGTTACTTTGTCCACAATTAGTTTGACATTGGCCAATCAGCGGCCAGCGCACGAGTTGACTGTAAAATCGTAATCTGATTGGTAAATTCGATGAAGATTTAGAGATCCCATGGGTTAAAACGTATACGTAGCCCAAAATATGATGTGGTTTCGCTTTTGAGTGTTAATGCCTTTCAACGGCTTTCTTAGTGAAGAGATGTGTTCACTAACGTGTAAACGTCTATTTTCGACATGAAATAGACTTGACTTGCACTATTTGTTGTTATTTGTTGGTTATACTTCGCGTATTAATAATCCGCCGGCGATGTGACGTCAGCACGGCCACACACTACAAAAGATTATGCAACCGGTGGATTACTAATACGCGAAGTATAGTATGTTTAAGTACACCTCAAGCACACTTGAGGTAAACCTCAGACACAGAGGCTTAGGGAAATACTCCAGCGTGTTACCTCTTTTTGTCATTCTGATACTTATATTAATCAATATTTATCAAACAAGCGTACCTATATAGGTCTAATAACTTAATTATCACTGTTTACCCATAATAACACTCATTTCCTCTTCTCTGCACGTGAAAAACATGTCACGTGCTAGGCTGCCCTCTTATAACTGTGACACGTGGTCATTTAATCTGTGTTACATAATCATAAATGATAAATTAATCACCCTATTATCCTGTTACAATCATGTTTTATAAGACCCTAATTATCATGTGGAAGTTTGCATTCTTGATGTCTGCCCCATTCTAGCGTCTGAGAGGAATATGGAGTAAGCATTTCTTCTTTCTAGGATAGACTCGGTCAGAGCGGCTTTGAATTCAGCAGATTATATAGTCATTACATAATTACGTCATTGTTGTAAATTACAGCTTCAAGCAATATTTTTCAGTAAAAATTTATTCTGATAGCTTTAAGTAATTTATTTATCCATCAGCATATCATTCGTTTGATTTTTTTGCTTTTAGGAAATTTAGTATAAATTATTTTTTGTTCTTCATAAGAAATCACAGATGAATGCAACATAAATACTGCGATTATCTATCAGCCATCTATAAATTGAATTATTAGGCCAACCATAAGATCCCGAAATCGTTATGGCATTGAACAATCAGCATACGAGTTTACGGTCAACACCTACACTTCTAAGATCCAGCCGGGATTTAATGAAGATTCAGTATTCAGAACTCAAGAGGGTGAAGTTTATACGAAATAACTGATACGAGAGAATTGTATTCAGAAGCTTTCGAAAATCTTGTGATTATCGTTGTCAGTATTCAGAACTGCTAGGTGCACTAGTAATACGCCATGCTTTTATCATTCAAAAGTTTAAACCTTTTTCATTTTCATGAAGGATTTTTAGAGATCACTTATCATATCCCATCTCACATTGTGTTTTGTTTTGTATACATTATAGATATTTCATTTCCTTACTTCAAATTCAATCTGACCTAAAGAATTTCAGTATAAAGTCGACTACAATGTTAGGATGCTGATACAACTCATCTTGCTCCAATTGCTGAGCCTAATACCTCCTTCAAGTACAACCGAAAATAACGTTACAGAAGCCAAAGAAAAGCAGAATGAACAAATGCACCAGGCCGTCAGGCTCACTTTCAAGCCAATACCCTTAGAGGAACCTATAAAAGAACAACAGAAACAGCCTCAAATGGATATTCAGTTCAAAAGGACCAAGTTTCCTTTCTTCAAAAAAACAACTGAAAAAAACAACAAAGAAGCCAAGGAAAGACAAGATGAACAAATTCAAACGCCGCAGCCTTGGTGGCACCAGATGAAGCAACACAGGATGACTTTCAAGCCAATAGACTTGAAGCAACCTATAAAACAAAAACAGGAACAACCACAAATGGATATTCAGCCCATGAGACTCACTTTCAAGCCAATACCCTTGAAGCAACCTATCCAGCAACAACAGGAACAACCACAAATGGATATTCAGCCCATGAGACTCACTTTCAAGCCAATACCCTTGAAGCAACCTATCCAGCAACAACAGGAACAACCACAAATGGATATTCAGCCTATGAGACAGCCCATGAGACTCACTTTGAAGCCAATACCCTTGAAGCAACCTATCCTCGAAGAAGCCGTTTCAAATAAAACTGAAAATAACGATACAGAAGCCAAGGAGAGACAGAATGAAAAAGTTCAATTGCCATTTATTAAGCCTAGTTTTCGAAGGATCTCTTTGGTGCCAGCACCCGCAAAGGACAATCAATTAATCAGAACTGCATATCCTATGCTCAGAAGAGTAAAAGATAAAGATGACGAAATGAATACTTTGTCCCCGCACACCATAATGGAAGCAAAGACCGAAGCTGATTTTCCGCCAAAACTATTGGACGGACTCATAATCGGGTTGACCCTACCTCTTTGCATCATCTCTCTGACATTGAACACTTTGGTTGTGGCTTTCTACAAGGATTCTGCCGACAGAGTTGTCCCGTTTCTGTATTTGTTGAATGCAATGAATGACATGGTAATTGCGATTGGAGTTTCCTTACAGATGCTCATTTTCATACCCCAAATAGCATCTAATCAACACGTTGTTGGATATCTGGCAGAAGCAAGCTACATAATAGTCGGGGTTTCAATCAGGGTCAGCACTTTTGTTAATCTGGTTCTGTGCATAGTAAGAGCTATCAATATCGTTCTTCCATTTTACAAAATAAGGAAAATCCATTTGGCATGTAGCATTTCTGCATGGGCGGCAATTTGGCTGTCATTAGCGATTTGGGATGTTGTGCTGTTTCACAAACGGGTTGACACTGAAGAAAACGCAATTTATGCTATCAAAATCCTGGTTCTGAAACCAGAGATGGGATTTTCACCACTCAAGACGATCTTCAACGACTCTTTAAGCAACTTTGGAGAGCTTCTCGTATTGTTCATACCAGTCTTCTTGGTTCCAGTCTTTATTTTGATCGCGTCAACTACAATTCAGGTACAATGTTTTCTTTAATATAAAAAAGTATGAGCAGAAAGTCAGAATATGAAACAGACAAAATTGATATTTTCATGTCACTACCCAGTTTCCTTATTTGGATATGCTCAATGAATAGAGTCCAACAATAATTCTGAAATTCACCAAATTAGTGAATTAAGTCCATCAAGACTTTCAATAAATAATTTTTCTCTCAGGTCAAAGCACTCCTCAGCCGTACACAGATCAGCGCAGACAGTACAACAAGTAAACAGGGTAACGAAAAGAAACGTCAAGCATCAATCACAATCCTCATTCTGTCCTTGATATTCGTTATCTGCAACACCACTTCCATGATCATCTGGATTGTTGTCTACTGGCAGTACTTAGGAACGAAAACCGTGAAGAAGCTCACCTGGGCGCAACTTGGAATGTTTTATTTCGCTGGGACAATCTTGTTCCTCATTTCGTCCACTTTGACCCCTCTGGTTCTGGTATTGCGCGGTGATGGGGCAGTAAGCCAGTATTTCAAATCGATGGTCAGCAGGGTCAGCAAGATGAGTTGGAGGAATGATACTGAAACTAGTACTCTGTATGGGGAATCCAGTGCGTGAGTGTACAGACTTGATGACGGGAAACTGAAGTTTTCTTAATTTCTGAGATAGCACCCGCCCCATATTGCAATTGCTCATAATGATCCAATTATATTTAGCTTGGTTTTGCCAAAATTTTCTGGAACCACCCAGAAATATCAGTAACTCCTTCACTGCTCCATTTGAGAAAGCGATTTTCTTAAACTTTGGGATACCACCCCGTTTGTAAGATTTCTGAATTTTGGAACAAGACCAATAAGTTGACATATGGTCTCTGCTCACGGACCAATAGGCGTAAACATCGCAACATTATTGCCAGAAGGTGCAGAGCGAACCCCGAGCTGTGTTACTGACTAGAAAGCTTATGTAGAGTGTAGAATGTAGAATTGTCGTGAACCACAATGTTACAAAGATACAGAATCACTGGGACATTGGCTCACTGAATGAGTGAATGGCAGTTTCCAACACCTTTTCAACCTGCCAAACTGTAACTATGTGCTTTAATCTTTATAGTAGGAGTCTATATACAGAATGGTCGAATAATATTATCTAATTAGCTTATTATAAAGTTATAATTAGGGATATTAGCAATATTAACCTATTTATTCAAGTATTAATCAAGTTATGCGATTTTTACTGTGCCTATAATTGATCTTATTATCAAGTCTTAACGTGAAAATAGAAAAGTTGCCATCAATTTAACGTGCTTACATGCGACGTTCTTCCTTTTGAATAAGAAGGTCTGACAATTTAAGACACAGGAATACTTTGAAATCATTTCCCTATTGTTCTTCTTAGACGCTAAGTTATGGTTATTCATGGGAAGATTTAGCAAAGTTTGCCACCTGTCATAATGGTCCCTCATGATTAGTCTTTGTATTACAACATTATGCAAATGTGGGCATTGTGTTTCACTTCCGAAGCCGCATCGTATTCCATGAATTGAGGAGTTTAAACCACACTTTGCAGTGATAAAATTGTAATGATTGTTACCCCCTTCCTCGGTCTTTATGTGCTGTTTTATGGATCGCATAACTTTGGAGCTTCCAAATAATATCACTGGTAAAGTACGATGTGGACCTACCTACTTCGTCTTTCAAAAATAACAACTTTCTGTTGTAGACACATTTTAGGGCGCCCACGTGAAGTTTGGATATATGCGCGCGCGTTGCTATGGTTACATATTGCGCGCGCATTCATTTCTGTTTAATGCTGTTTTATATACGTTGATCCGTAACTTTTGATCTGATTGGAATTTTTTGATGCGGTGAAATGTGTTTGGTTGATTTGAAATTTGCGAACGAGGTGCTGCATAGCAGCACCGAGTGACCTGTGAATTTACAGGCCTAACGGGCCTGCTTTAGTCTTTAATATAAAATGAATTGAGTGTATGGGTTTTGTGTCGGCGTGTGTGTGGGTTATTGTTTCGGCATCATAGAATAGAATGGGAAAACCGTGTGTATGGACACTGTGTCGTTGTGTGAATTGGATTCGTGTCTGAATGCACGTGCAGATTGGAAAAAAATTGTTCTGTTACTATGGTAACATGTGAAGTCACGTGTGAAGTTCATTTCTTTCTTTTTGAGTTTTTGGATCTGGTAGGCTACTCAGTTGAGCCTGCAAGATTGGTTCTGATTCGAATTTTCGATGCAGTAAAAGTATTTTCGTTACTATGAATTGCAATTGTTGAAATTTTCGAACGAGGTGCTACGAAGCAGAGCCGAGTGAGCTTTGTTATAGCAGGCCCAACGGGCCTGCTAGGTATATATAAGATAAACTGTGGAAGTGAAAATGTAAATGTGTTGAAGTGTGGATATTATAACTTGAAGTTTTGGAGAGTTTAGAGTTGAGACGTGAGACATGACTAACAAACACCCAATTAAAATGGAATTATCTTTGTGCTGTAATGTCGTCCAATAGGATTGCGTGATAAAGCACAGGTACCAGGCTACCTTGTCCTTTTGTCATAGTTAAATGTATGGACATTGTTAATTATCTACTCAAAGCCCGCCCGACTATTATTTTTTCTTGAGATTGTAATTAATGTCTGAGAAGATGGTCCTATACTTTGTTAATTGGAAAAGATCCAGAACAAAGCTTGAGTTAGTTAGCTCCCAACTGAACACACTCTTGTAAGTCTTCATTCTCTGATATTAAATTACACGTATAGGTATGTATCTTTTGCTATTATCAGAGCTCAACATAGAAAGTCTGGCGAGACTCCCATACCCTTTTAGAACTTTAGAAGGCTTTACAATTGTACGCTTTTTACATTTGAATTTGTTATCCGACTATCTTTTTTATTATTTGCTTGTCCTCTTATTCAAACTAATATTATGATTTTGCATTTGTTTGCCAGATAGATACATACGGATCTATCTGGCAAACTTTGGCAAAAACTTTTGCAAACCCCGAAAATAAATAAGTGAAACAAACAAAACGGATAAAACGGTCACGTCCTGCGTCCATTGTATTTTTGTCCTTTTCATTGTACTTTTTGTCCTTTCAGTTTTCACTCGTCCTTTGAGAAGCGGAAAAACAGGAATTTGCGTTTTTTCGCGTTTGAAAAATCAAAAATATTCATATCGATACATTCATTGAAGGGCTAGACATTTGATCTGATATAAATCTTATGACGAAACATTGAGTGTTTTTGGTAGCAGGTTGATTTAGTAACCACCGCATCAATGAGCTATCCATTTGAAATTCAGCACCTCACCTCAAGAAGTTAGCTGCACAGAATAATATGATCGGTCTGCCCCTTACATTAAAAGTAAAACGTACCTCGTAGCTTCCTTAATAAGTAAATTAGCGACAGGGTTACTACAAGCAAATATACTAAACGAAAGAAGGTTTCTAAACGGGGGAAGGATCTGTGAGAGATCCAGCCGGTCCTTCAGTGCCTCTATGGAGATCCATGTTAGGTTTGAAGGGCCATCTTCTCAGTCTTCACTTCCCAGGGGGAATAATGAATATGGATGGTAACGAGTTCCGTTACTCCCCACGGAGCTATCTCATGTGGTAACCGCAATATAATGCTATTATAATGTAACTGACCGCAGTTTTCATGGAATAATATAGTTGTCACGTGATCGAATTAGATTTATGTCTGAGTACAAGATCGCGAAATGGGGCATACTATCTTTCACCACGCTTTCATGTGCTAACTGCTAAGTGCTTAATCCAGTGGGGTTTATCTGACATCGTTCTGGGGTCTTTTTATTTTATTTTTAATTGTTAAGTTTTTATAAATTTTGAGTGTTTTATTAAGTAACTTTAATGATTTACGATAACAACTCGATTATTAATTCATAGGCTACTTCAATGCTGTAAGGAAGGTGACTTTAAAGTCCAAGACACAGCTCTGTACAATGTTGGCACGATGCATCATGTTCCACTTTCTCGGTGTTTGCACTTCTTTTCAACTCCATCTGGAGGACAGGCAGAGAACACAACAATGATAAGTGAGCAAATGATAGGCCGGATATCTGCACTCCCTGGCCCTATCGAATGAGAATCACCGAGGAGGTAAATCCAGCAAAGGGTGGTTTATATAGAATCACTGAGTTTCCTCAGAATTTTACAGAGAAGGAAGATACCCCTCCTGAATTATTGGATGGACTCATAATCGGCTTAACCTCTCCTCTTTGCATCATATCTTTGACATTGAACACTTTGGTTGTGGCCTTCTACAAGGATTCTGCCAAGAGAATTGTCCCGTTTCTGTATTTGTTGAATGCATCGAATGACATGGTGATTGGGATTGGG
>WFMF01000768.1:0-48481 GCA_011033025.1 Beroe forskalii | reverse complement strand
GATTTAATGAGCCCGAGGACGAGCTTATAATCCCGGCTTGACAGCCCCCAACTATATGTTTTCATGAACTGGCTATTTTTCAAGACGAAATTTGACACACTTTCTATAGCGGGAATTGCACCAAAATTTTCACATCAGCAGTTTATGAATCAAAGGCACCGTACGGTCAAAATTTCAGATCAATTCGATAAATAATGACCGACTCATGCACATGACTGCTTGACACCTTGAAGTTTCTTATAATCGGGGGTGATCTTGTTAAAAAGGGTTACCCTGCCAGAAATGTTTTTGAAAAGCATTTTATGTCATAAATATGACGTAATAATGACGTGGCAAAACCAAGAATTTCAAAGTTCAAAGTTGAATTTCTCAAAAGTATGAAATTTTCAACGCAGTTTTTATGCATAAAAATTAAGAAGGAGTTCACTCCGCGCGGAACCGCTCGGACTTCGGCGGACTTAATCGCCATAATTTTTCGCCGGCGGAAATCGAAATTCCACCGCGGACTCGAAAATTCCGAGCGGATTCCGATCGGACTCCGCCAGGCTCCGCCGTGGAGCGGCGGACAGTCCACCGAAAAATTATGTGTCGCGGAATCCGAGCGGAACTTGCCCGCCGTGGAGTCCCAGTGGTGTCCGCCGCGGCTAAAAACCTGGCGGAATTGACCCCGCCGCGGACCAACTGTGGAACAGGCGGGCCCACTGCGGAATATCATGTGACGGCGTTCCTAACAGGTTGATGAGCCTAACAGCAGTTTTATTGGAGAAAGTGACAGATAAGACAAAGTACTCACCACCACAAGTCACATTTTGAGAGCACCCCGTCCCTCCCCCGTAAGCGGGCACCACATTCACTTCCAACTCTCCGAAAATTGACGTCAGCCCCGAATCCGTGAGAAGGTCCGAGGCAGCGAAACTAAGAGTCATATTCCGTTGGGAGCCTGATGGCGAGACGTTGTTAGTGGATTAGCATTCTTCAAGTAAACTTTGATGATTCATAAATCATTTGATTCAAAATCCTATTCATCTTCATGTTCAATCTAAAATAGGACTATTATAAATCATCTAATAAGGTCCGCAATCTACAATGACACAATGCATCGCAACCTACAACTCGTTGTATTTTTGGGGAAGTACAATATGCATCAAAACTTACAATTCGCAGCAACTGGGGGGAAGTATTTGCGATTTGAGACCAATTTCCCGGCATTCTTGAGCTCAACAGCTACGCACTGGGCGGCTGTGTACTTGGCAAGGGCAATGGAAAGCGTGCCATCTTTACATTCCATAGTGGCATCAGAACACGTCGCCTCAACGATGTCACTACAACCTGAAAAACGAGGGATATGAGTTAGAATACTTCTCAAAACCCAGAGGAGACTAGCGATGTTCCACACAGTAAGAGACCACTAGAAAGATATGAGTTTCTGAGCAATGCCTTTTTGATCGGGCAAGAAGCCGCGAGAAGCAGATCTAGGAAAGTGGTTTAAAGGTTAAGTGTTCATTGGGATGTAAGGAAAATGGAGTAAAAAGTGCGATCAGTGTATTCAGGAATCTGAATTTAACAAATTCGTATTCAGCCCAGAATACAGACCCTTTATATCAAAGTGTAAAAGTTCCATCTCCATCAAACTTCACACTTGAAAATAATTCTATTATCCGTTTCTACGAAGTACGAACTTACCACTATCCGAGCGATCCACTTTGGCAGTATCGACCATCTGGTACGCAGCTCCTGTCTTCTTGTAGTTGGAGTAACTCAGGTATTGGAAGTACAGGCACCTGCAGGGGGTGAGGATGGGGTGAGGAAGGGGATGAGGAAGGGGACGATGCAGGGATCAGGCAACTGGGGTGAGGCAGGGGGGTGAGGCAGGGGGGAGGCAGGGTGAGGAAGGGGGAGGAAGGGGTGAGGGAATGGAGTGAGGAAGGGGTGAGGCAGGGGGTGAGGCAGGGGTTGAGGAAGGGGTGAGGAAGGGGTGAGGAAGGGGTGAGGAATGGGGTGAAGCAGGGGGTGAGGCAGGGAGTGAGGCAGGGGGTGAGGCAGGGGGTTAGAAAGGGGTGAGGGAAGGGGTGAGGCAGGGGGGTGAGGAAGGGGTGAGGAAGGGGTGAGGCAGGGGTGAGGAAGGGGTGAGGAAGGGGTGAGGAAGGGGTGAGGAAGGGGGGTGAGAAAGGGGTGAGGCAGGGGTGAGGAAGGGGGTGAGGCAGGGGGTGGAGGAAGGGTGAGGCAGGGGTGAGGAAGGGGGTGAGGAAGGGAGTGAGAAAGGGGGTGAGGCAGGGAGTGAGGCAGGAGGTGAGGAAGGGGGTGAGGCAGGTGGTGAGAAAGGGGGTGAGGAAGGGGGTGAGGCAGGGGGTGAGGCAGGGGTGAAGAATGGGGTGAGGAAGGAGGAGTAAAAAGGGTGAGGAAGGGGTGAGGAAGGAAGTGAGGAAGGGGGTGAGGCAGGGGGTGAAGAATGGGGTGAGGAAGGGAGTGAGAAAGGGGGTGAGGCAGGGGGTGAGGAAGGGGGTGAGGAAGGGGATGAGGCAGGGGTTGAGGTAGGGGGTGAAGAATGGGGTGAGGAAGGGAGTGAGAAAGGGGGTGAGGCAGGGGGTGAGGAAGGGGGTGAGGCAGGGGTGAGGAAGGGGGTGAGGAAGGGGGTGAGGAAGGGGGTGAGGAAGGGGGTGAGGAATGGGGTGAAGCAGGGGTGAGGCAGGGGAGTGAGGCAGGGGGTGAGGAAGGGGGTGAGGCAGGGGGTGAGGCAGGGGTGAAGAATGGGGTGAGGAAGGGAGTGAGAAAAGGGGTGAGGCAGGGGGTGAGGAAGGGGGTGAGGCAGGGGGTGAAGAATGGGGTGAGGAAGGGAGTGAGAAAGGAGGTGAGAAAGGGGGTGAGGCAGGGGTGAGGAAGGGGATGAGGAAGGGGGTGAGGAATGGGGTGAAGCAGGGGGTGAGGCAGGGAGTGAGGAAGGGGGTGAGGAAGGGGGTGAGGCAGGGGGTGAGGCAGGGGGTGAAGCAGGGGGTGAGGCAGGGAGTGAGGAAGGGGATGAGGAAGGGGGTGAGGAAGGGGGGTGAAGCAGGGGTGAGGCAGGGAGTGAGGAAGGGGTGAGGCAGGGAGGCAGGGGTGAGGAAGGGGGTGAGGAAGGGGTGAGGCAGGAGGTGAGGAAGGGGTGAGGAAGGGGTGAGGAAGGGGGTGAAGGGGGGTGAGGCAGGGGTTGAGGCAGGGGTGAGGAAGGGGAGGCAGGGGGCAGGGGTGAGGCAAGGGGTGAGAATGGGGTGGGGAGTGAGAAAAAGGGTGAGGCAGGGGGTGAGGAAGGGGGTGAGGAAGGGGGTGAGGAAGGGGGTGAGGAAGGGGGTGAGGAATGGGGTGAAGCAGGGGGTGAGGCAGGGAGTGAGGCAGGGGGTGAGGCAGGGGGGTGAGGCAGGGGGTGAAGAATGGGGTGAGGAAGGGAGTGAGAAAAGGGGGTGAGGCAGGGGGTGAGGAAGGGGGTGAGGAAGGGAGTGAGGCAGGGGGTGAAGAATCGGGTGAGGAAGAGAGTGAGAAAAGGGGGTGAGGCAGGGGGTGAAGAATGGGATGAGGAAGGAGGTGAGAAAGGGGGGTCAGGCAGGGGTGAGGAAGGGGGGAAGGGGGGGTGAGGCAGGGGTGAGGAAGGGAGTGAGAAAGGGGGTGAGGCAGGGGGGTGAGGAAGGGGATGAGGCAGGGGTTGAGGCAGGGGTTGAAGAATGGGTTGAAGAATGGGGTGAGGAAGGGAGTGAGAAAAGGGGTGAGGCAGGGGTGAGGAAGGGGGTGAGGCAGGGGTGAAGAAGGGGGGTGAGGAAGGGGGTGAGGAATGGGGTGAAGGGGGTGAGGCAGGGAGGAGAGGAAGGGGATGAGGAAGGGGTGAGAAGTGGGGTGAAGCAGGGGGTGAGGCAGGAGTGAGGAAGGGGGGTGAGGAAGGGGGTGTGGCAGGGGGTGAGGCAGGGGGGTGAAGCGGGGTGAGGCAGGGAGTGAGGAAGGGAGTGAGAAAGGGGGTGAGGCAGGGGGGTGAGGCAGGGGGTGAGGAAGGGGTGAGGAAGGGGTGAGGCAGGGGGTGAGGAAGGGGGTGGGCAGGGGTGAGGCGGAGGTGAGGAAGGGGTGAGGAAGGGGGGTGAGGAAGGGGTGAGGAAGGGGTGAGGCAGGGGGTGAGGAAGGGGGCGAGGCAGGGGTTGAGGAAGGGGATGAGGCAGGGGTTGAAGAATGGGGTGAGGAAGGGAGTGAGAAAGGGGGTGAGGCAGGGGGGTGAGGAAGGGGGGTGAGGAAGGGGTGAGGAATGGGGTGAAGCAGGGGTGAGGCAGGGGATGAGGCAGGGGTTGAAGAATGGGGTGAGGAAGGGAGTGAGAAAGGGGGTGAGGCAGGGGGTGAGAAGGGGGTGAGGAAGGGGGTGAGGGGGGGAAGTGGGAGGCAGGGGGTGAGGCAGGGGGGTGAGGCAGGGGGTGAGAAGGGGGGTGAGGAAGGGGGTGAGGAATGGGGTGAAGCAGGGGGTAAGGCAGGGGTGAGGTAGGGGGTGAAGCAGGGGGTGAGGCAGGAGATGAGGAAGGGGGTGAGGAATGGGGTGAGGCAGATGATGAGGCAGGGGTGAGGAAGGGGATGAGGCCTGGGGGTGAAGCAGGGGGTAGGGCGGGGGGTAAGGCAGGGGTGAGGAAGGGGGCGGGGATGGGGGTGAGGAAACCATATTATTAAAAATCTGTGCAGTGTAACCTGTCGTTCTGGTTGGAAGCAAACTTCGCGTCGAAGTTAGTCCCAGGATACATCAAACCTTCGTCTTTTGTCATCGCAACGGGTGGTGGAGCGTTTGTATGATTCGTCAAAGGTACGTCATTGTACAGGAATTTAAACCCGTTCTTTATCAACAGCTGAAAAGGGATATGTATAAAAGAGATGCCGGACCAGAAGGTCCGCAAGAGGATAGCCCCGGGGTGGGACAGTCAACAGTGCCTGCCTTTGAACGCCGAGGGATGAAGGTGTCATGGAGCTGGTTACTACGTGCAATGGGCATGTCTGCCAGGGGCGTAGCCAGGTTTTAACAAAGGGGTCGGCGAGTTACATTCGAAACCAGTTGAATGTATTATTTTCGTAATCTAATCATTACGAAAGTTTCACAATCTCTGTCCGAAAAGGGGGAGGCGGTTGCCTGTGTCGCCTTCCCCCTGGCTACGCCCCTGATGTCTGGGGTTCACTCAGTAGGCCACAGTGCCCTTATCAATATAATCCTCCTGGTGCTGTTTATTGTGTGGAAGAGAAAAGAGCTGTGTCTCCCTGTGTTCGCAAGAATCGAACGAGTTAACAAAGGGTTGGGACGTTTAAACTCGGGATTATCTCGGGTCTCCGGACCTTGTTTGGACTCAACGAGTACCTCTCATGAGGGATTCTCGTGCCCTTTGCTCGGCATTAATTTGCTTAATTAATGGTGAGCATTAATTTGCTTAATTAATGGTGAGCATTAATTTGCTTAATTAATTGTGAGCATTAATTTGCTTAATTAATGGTGAGCACAGGTGTACAGGTGAGCACAGGTGTACAGGTGAGCACAGGTGTACAGGTGTAATTTCAATTCTAATTGTGTTTTAAACTTATTGTAGAAACTGAGTACTGACTAAACCGGACTTGACATTTATTCTATTTGATTATTAGAATATTGTGGTGTTTAATAAAGATAGTTCACATACGTATTGAGCTCGATATGGAGGATTCATCTAACAATATCGTTCGCGTAATTGCAAATACAACAGTTGTAAAACACTATAAACTTATAAAATATGATGGGAGTTATGGAATCAGCCAAAATTGATAAGTTGATATAACCACCAACCTGCTTCGACTCGACGCCTTGTTTCGGTACGACTCGCATATATTCTTGGTTCACCGTGGTTTGGATGTCCTCAGCTTTAGTGACACACGTCTCCGACGTAACAGGAATCTTGAAAACCTGATGAGGGGTCTGATAAGTGGTTGATTGAACGAATAACCCCTCCTACGATCATTTTAGTGACCATATATGAGTTGTTAGTAGCAGTATATTCGGTCACCACTGAATAATAGCGCAAACTAGCTTAAATTCGAACTCAATTTCATGAAGGAGACTCAAGAATATAAAAAGGCGTTGAACTTAGCGATGTTTGTTAGGACTGAGTACTTGAGTAGAAGTCGGTGCACTCTATTTATGGTCCGGTATAATCAGGTTCCTCAGCTGTGACAGAATACCTTCGATAACGAACTCTACACGCAAGGTCAATTATCCAAATAACAAATTCTCGGCTTCCCCTCGACCATGTAACATGCGGCACACGGCCACCAATTCCAAAATAACCGCTTATTGGACCAGTTGCAATCGCCAATGATTAATTATAGACCCTATAATGCCGTTTTTCAACATTTTCAATGTTTATAGCTATGCCTAGGGATTTTATTAAATTCTTTGCAAAAATTCAATGATTGTAATTTCCAGGGCTTAAAAACTGTTAAAACTCTGGTGCTCAGACAGTTCTGATATCTTGTACACGATATGAACTCTTCTCTCAGACATTACCTCAGGCAGAAAGAGTTGGCGGTCGCTATTCCCGAACTGCAAGCTTTGCGGCGGGTTCCCTTCCTCACCCGTTCTGGTGGCCGTACACTTGAAAAGCACATCTTTGTTCTCCTCCCCCGCAAATATCGAGTAGATGTTGGACAGCTTGAGAGTCCGGCCACCGTTAGAAAACTTTACGTTATTCGTGAAGATAGCACCGGTGTATTGGTTGGAGGCTTCTAACTTTTCTAAGAAAATATAACACGTAATTGGTATAACTTTTGAGGTGCAGTTAAATCACAATGAAGGATTCAGTAACAAGCGAAAAGAACAAACCATGAAATCACACAATACACACGAGTGGCCGAAGGCCTCTCTGGAACCATGTATAATAAATTATTGTGAACAATTCTACGCGCGTAAAGGGTTTCAAAATATACTGCCTAAACATGTAAGCAAAAAATTAAATTCATAAGATGAAATACTGAAATATATTACGTAATGGTAGTGGCAGTAGAGCGCACGCATATGTGTACAGACCGCTCGATTACCGGAGGGCTGGCAAAGGACACGCGTGGCATTAACTTTCTACATATAGACGCGCAAAATTATGTGCTTTTGATGGAATTCAATCAAAAGCACACAATTTTGCGCTTCCTTTTCGAGCCCTCCGGTAATCGAGCGATCTACACACATTTGCGTCACAAACAATAATCCCATCCACTTACCCCAAGTTGTTTTCCCCGTCACAGCTTCATTGTAATATGACCACTCATACTGCATTTGAGCTATTGGGGTACCATCAACGGTAGCAGACGCGTCCTTGAAGTACGCCGTGTAGTAAATGGGATCATCTTTACGCATGAGCACTGGACTAGCCACACTTGATATAGCCTCGTAAGCGGGACTAATGTTGTTGTTGTTACCTGTAACAGGGTTGGATATGGGGCATGGGCCCACGGGGGCGCTAAAGTTCATCGTTTTTTTTCTCAATCATTCCAGTGATAACAGTGGCAGTTCGAACTGCAGTTTTGTGCGGCGGCGTAAGTTTGCGCGGCGTAAAGACATGCAATTTATATATCTTTACGCCGTGCCAACTCGCGCCGCGCACATAAAACTGCAGTTCGAACTGTCACCGTAACATTATCTGTGAATGAGAAAGCATTTAATTGTGGTTATAGTTACTGGTCAGCAATACGGTTATTGTAGTGTAAATTGCATCGACGCGAGCGCATTCCCCTACATAAAGTAACAAAACTTGAACAAGGCTTGTGTTCCATTTCCCCAATAACCGTCACGACTCACGAACCTGTATCTGATAGTGTGTACCAAGAAACAAAGTCTTTTGTGGTGGCACCCGTGAACAGATCCGTGTACTGAGCGTAACATTTGTAATCGCCGTTATCTTCCGCAGGAGTCGTATTCATGACAAGAAGTGTTCCTCGGTCCGCAGCGTCAGCTTGTTTAATGACAGCCAAACGATCCATCCTGGTACTTGAAGGAATGTCTATCACAGTATCTTCATACTCCCTGAAAAGTTGAAAATGGTAAGGTGCGGGCGTGCGGCACTCAACATGAAATATTGTATGATCTTTCCTGGCTATCTATATTCAAAGTTTCCATACGATATCTGTCATATATCCCCAATTCCCTCGAAAGATATTTTGTTTTCAACTTTGATAGTGATTTAGTAAACTCAGTGAAACTTATACCACAATTAAGGTGAATGTAGTGGACCTCACATTTTATTCATAGGAATGACTCAGATCTTACCCAAAATTCGAGATAAATCTCCAGGGCAATTACCGAGCAATTCGGGGAATACACCTCCGCTGAATCTTCATGGAAGATTCATGAGCATCTGGACCGGCAGGTCCAGTTCCACAGAACTTCCATTTCCATGGGAGGAGACTCGAAGTTTCAGGGAACAACACTAATCGCCCATAATTACTCGAGTCAGAGTTCACCGAATCCCCCTCACAACATTTTGAAGGTCTGAGTCGTTGCAACACCATATTATGATATAGAAATGATAGCTGACAAAAATTCATCACTACATCAGGGGTAGTTCGACAGAAGGGATCTGAGACTGAATTCTGGCTTCACGGTCATAAATATTGAACATGAATCATTTGATAGAGCCAGAATTCTGATCAGGATGGCCTCCAAAATGAAGGGCAATTAGAAGTTACTATTTTTGTATCAAGCATATTGAAGGAAAATTCAGAGCAATTATCCGCCACCTCACCAATCGATGAGAGGCCCTTTTCATCTTTTCTTGGAAATGGGCGAGACAGAGTCGACTAGGCTGCGACGCAAATCGAGGGGGTACACCCCAGCGCACAGAGGAGAGAAGTCAGTTTTTGTTTTGCAGTCAAGTATTTCGGGATCTGAGTGATCCCCGTGGAACGGTGGGATCGAGCTGGGACAGAGCAGGCTGTATGCAAGTCTTACTCGGAGCTTCACGGCTGTTATACCCTGTTGCAATGAGTAGGGGCATCCGACCTGTGACCCACTGATGGTGCACACAATCCCTCCTAGCTTGCGAGGTATGGTCATACCAGAGTACCTGCTCGCAGCTTTCAGAGTATTCTCGTTTTCGAGCACCTCAGTGTCTGTCACATCTCCTTCTCCCTGTTCCCACCAGGTATGATATTTCTTAGATTCTAGATTCAGTGTTGAGACCATCTCCGTAGAAGATTCATACGTTATTATGGCACTATTACCTCGCATATTTATAGCCAATAAAATTATACCGTTATCTATAGAGAATTATTCGAACTTATTTCCCCGGGATCTTATATCGTTGTTTCACTGCTTCCAATGAATCAATCAACTCTTGGTCAAACCTAAATAGTTTATTCTGGGCCGACTGACAACCAGAGCACTTATAAAGGTAGAACTGAAACTTTATCTCGAGAGATGATTTAGCTCATCCTCGATCTCAAACGCACGACCTATACCAGGCTAAACTTACCTGATATATCTAAAAAAACTCTTTCAAACAAAATTCACACTACCCACTATTAACTCTAGAAATCCCCGGAATAACAATATCCTTTTACAACTTTACAATATACATTCAAATAAGAAAAAGTTCATTAATCATTTTGACTGAACAAGAAAACATTTTGTGATTATCTCATTTGTCCGACCGATACAACACAGCATAGTATACCGAATCCTAATTGGGTTGGCTTGGGGGTAGCCAAGGGAGGGCACAAAAAGTACTGACCATATTGGTTGGGTTGGCGGGTTAGCTTTGGGAGGGGACAAAAAGTACTGACCATATTGGTTGGGTTGGCGGGTTAGCTTTGGGAGGGGACAACAAGTACTGACCATATTGGTTGGGTTGGCGGGTTAGCCACTGTAAGGGCACAACAGTCAACAAGTACGGACCATACTGGTTGGGGGGTTAGCCACTGGGTAGGGACAACAAGTACTGACCATATTGGTTGGGTTGGCGGATTTGCCACTGGAAGGGAACACGCCATGGAAACAGAGGGATATCCGATATTCTTATTCTCGGATTCTCCAGACGTGGGTGCAGTCGGGGCAGTGGGTCCAACTGTAGGGAGATATCATGGTGTCAGTGATTTGGTGTAAAAGGATATTCCAAGGTTTTATCTATAAGAAGGTATAAAATTACTTCAAATATTAGGATTATATTTGTCACGCAAATTCGTCTCTAGAAGGCTTTGTATCTGATGTTAAATTATTGGTTAAAGGACGAGTAAAGCGAAGAAATTTTGTTCAAATATCGTTCTGAGACGTTGTACACAGAATCTAGGGCAATTCTCTAATCTAATCATTAAAAAACGAAGATTCTACCACACCTACAAGACGAGATATTCCCTTCCATATATTTATCATACATAACATGCAGTTGATGTCGGAATTTGGTCCCCTTCCTATCCACGCGACCTTGCATGTTATGTATTTTGCATGTTATTAATCTTGTGTTTTGGTATAATTATCCATCCCATATGAGTGGTTAAACACTGTTTTGCTTCGTCTAGTGGAATTCTCAATTCTATGAGTCAATAATAAAAACCAACAAATCCATCTAATTAGTAATTGAGGCGTGAAAAAATCAATCAAAACCGTCAAAAACAGTGGAATATATACTGTGTTTACATTAACATAGTGAACTCAGGGTGTAATTTGATACTGGGGACCATAATGCATCATATTTTGCGCCTAGAATTGCTCTTTGATTTAGCTATAGCGTGCGGTAGGAAGTGAATAGAAACATCGGACTTTGACTAAAGTGCTTTTAATTATGATACCTATCATAATATGAAATATTTTGTATACCTTAAATTTCGCTTTACTCGTCCTTTAACAAATTGAGTAATCAAAATTTTGAAAAGTGTGTATTATTAAGTTTTATCAAGAAGTTTATTAATAGGAATCATCCGTGTGTATTTAAATTCTGGTCGACAATTAAGATACAAATGTTTATTTGACAAATTTTGTTATCAGTAATATGCTTATTTTATTTATAAAGGAGCAAAATTTAAATTTTTTCCCTCTCCAATTGCGTTTTTGTTTTACAAAAAGGCAAATGAGAGGGTTAGCAGAGATCGTGGTTTGGAGGATTTTGGAAGAAATTGTGTATACTACCTTTATCAGTACTGTAATTCTGAAAAGTGCCCGGGTGGGGGAGAAATCTCCACAAATGGGGGAGAAATCTCCACAAATGGGGGAGAAATTTCCACAAATGGGGGAGAAATTCCACAAATGGCGTAAGAAATCATGCAAATGCTCCTTTATAATATCAGTCAAGTCGGGGTATTTTGGAGTTTTTGGTGTAGTGGCATCGAGTGAAACTGAACACTGCGGGTAGCTGACAGGAATTTGGGTTCAATGCTCACGTCATTCTAACTTTGAAATTGATTCTTTTTAAAACCTTGCTAGATCGATTTCATCGAATCTTTTCACGATAAAATAGTGAATTCAAAATATTTATTGATTTTCACAGTTTCGATTGGAGTTTGAAACATTTAGTCTTTTTTCAGCTTGAGCATCTATAAACTGACAATGGATTAATGATTTGAGACTTGACTGCCACGATGGATCATGATGATTGGTCCAAGGAATTGATTAAAGTTATCCCCGTTATTATATACAAATCTGCAATCTTTTCCATTCCGGTACCTGCCCATCATTTCTATTTTCATGTTTATTGACCTCTTGAATTCATGCAAAAGAAGTCGGGATGCAACAATAAGGTGCGACGGCTTAATACCAACAGCAAAGAAAATGTAACGCGTAACAAAAACGAACCCCTTGCTTATGAAACCAGAAACTGGGAACGGCGCGCAACAAACGAATCTTCAGAGTTGTACGAATTGTGGTGATTGCGCGCGCATAGATTTCGCCACGTGCATCCGGACCGATCATTCGCCCACGTGCATGCGCGCGCTAAATCAAGCACATAGGAGAGGGAAATTAAGCGCCTGCATATGGGAACAATGGAAAACAAGAAAAGCACCGGCAGGCGCATTTCTTGTTTCTTTTAGTATTGGATTTTGTAAAATAATTTGTAAATATTTTGTACATAGCCGTGTAAATAGTTTGTAGATATTCTTTTAGTATGAATTTTGTAATTTAATGCGATATAAGACGATTTCTTTTATTAATTTTATTAAATTTCTTTTAATATCTGATATTTGTTGCGTTGTTGATATTTTCTGTAGAGTAGTATTATTATATATTTTCATGTCTCATAATTCAGGTACAAAATGTGAACCATGTATATTTAAACATCCCAAGAAGTGGTAAGGCTTCTAATGTACCTCATGCTGGAGTTTCATTTGGTTTAATATGATTTATGATTCATGTACATTTCCGTCCTGCACTCCTGCAAATCAACCCTCTCTCCTTCCAACCCTTTCCTGTCCCTCTCCGCACTTACAGACTACATCGAGATACAGGGTTCGGGACACGATGGTGTGGGTTGTTCCGTCCACCAAAGTGACAGCTGCCAGACACTGGTAAAAGTGGTTATCTGCCCCAGACATGTCCTTATCAGTGGTGGCAGATCCTGTCTTAGCCTTCCACTGTACTGATGTCATGGTGCACTCGTTGCTATCGGTTGTCGAACTGCACACCTGAAAACACCATTGTAATTGTCAAACCTGGTTACAAAAGAGGGAAGAGAGGAAGAGATACCTACGGTTTATAAACGAAATAAATTGACATTTATTAACCACGAAATCATGACAAAATAAACGAAATAAAATGAAATAATCCCCTTGAGACAACAAGTCCCTAGATAGTAACAGGTACCTCACCTGAGCTGCGTTTGAGTCTGTACTGAGGGTGTTCGTCTGCAGGGCACCCGCTCTGTAGAACTTGTATACAACACTTTGTACCGAGGGGTGGTCGGCATCTTCTAACTGGCACCTGTCAAGAGAAGGAGATGACAACACTTGACAACAGCTGACAACACGTTACAACAGCTGTTGAGCAGTTGAAATCTGACAACACATAATAACGTGTAAAAGGAAACATTTGCTCACATAAACTTCACATCGGCATTCTTCTTGGCCACACATCGGTAGTTGTTGTCCATCAGTTGAACAGTTCCATCCTGTTCCTCACATGTCAGGTAGAGGTTGATGCTGGGACAACAACACACCTCCTCAGAGGTTGAGATCCTCAGAATCAAGGCCCTAAAAACGGCGTATCAGTGGCAGTTCGGACTGCAGTTTTGTTTGCGCGGCGTAAGTTTGCGCAGCATAGAGACACATAATCAACATGTATTTATGCCGCGCGCACAAAATTGCAGTTCGAACTGTCATCGTATAGTTATCGATAAACCTTTGTAGTGGTGTCACACTGTCACAGTGCACCCTGCTTTATAATGACGTCATTAAAAGCAGAGAGACTGGTGTTATAAATTGAGAACGCACATGTAAATCAAATCTTTAAATCTCAAAGGTATCCAATCTAAGCAAAAACTCCTCATTATTTACACTTACCAGTAAAGGAGAAATATCGTCTGAGATACGGATCCAGAAGACATCCAGTAGTGATGAGCGGCAAGGATACAATCCTTCTTTATCGTTAAGTGAGTTAACGCTTTCTACTTCGCAACTTATCTATCTACTGATTGCTCCTTGTATATATTGTACAAGCCTTGTAGGTTGTACTTCTTGTGTGTTGCACTGCTTTTATAGTTATGTGTTTTGGAGGCACAGTAAAAACAGCTTAGATTATAGGTACTACTTTTGTTATTACATCATTAGCCTCTAATTGGAGGGAATAAATTTTAATTAGTATCAATAAATTAGTATCAATATAAAGCAATCAACAATAAATTGTCAAAATAATACAAATTTATAATACAAAATTATGTTATAGTTATAGAGAAAATTAATTACAGAAAAAATCTAACAATTCAAGAAGACCAATGGAAAACACGGAAATTATCTTACAACTACAATCCTATTTAAACCCCAAATTCTAGTCCTAAATTTCTGAGTGCATCTACACAATATCACAAGAAATTACGAAGTGAAATCTGTAGTTAGAGCAGCGCATGAGACTACACGGCCCAATTGGGGGGGGGGGGGCTTAGTTATCGAAAGGCCTCCTCTATGAAAAATTTTAGGGGGGCCTTGGCCCTACCTAAGATTTTCTCAAAAATTTTAGCATCAAATGGAAGTTAAAATTAAGTTCAGTTAGTCAGAAATTTTCTTGAATTTCACCTTTTTTAGAGTCAAATCAATCATTAAAACATGATTTTAGTTGTATATTCATGCAAAATAGCGAAAATCAGGGCTATGAAGAATGAAAATTAGCTTTTGTAAATTTTTGCCCTCCCCCCCTAGTTTCTGAAAGTTATTTGAAGCATTTTGCAGTTAAATTTTTAAAAGCCTCATACGACAACAATTTTCGACCAGCCACCTTGTTTTTGTAATTTTTGTTTTTTTAATTTTGTTTGTTTTATAATGTTTTTTAATGCTTTTTCAATGTTTTTTGTATTTTTTGTTTTTTATGATTGTTGTTTTTATGTTTTTGTATTTTTTGTATTTTTTGTTTTTTATGTTTCATGTTTTTGTATTTTTTGGTTTTTATTTATTTTTTGTTTTTCGTTTTTTTCCAAAAACAACATTTATCTTAACAAAAAAACAAAATATTATAGGTCGCCCCCCCACCAGTTATAACACTCGAATAGTATTTCCATAATCCATTTATAGGAATCCTATAATAATTATATAAGTATATATTATGACGAGAAAACCCGTTGGGTTTTATCTTTCATTGGACGTATAGTCAGTTGGACGTACAATAAATTGAACGAAGTCATTGAGGCAATTTTTTGTTACTGGGGGTAGGGGTGCAACGTAACGAAATTACGAAGTATTTACATAGGATTTGATAATGTATCAAAAATATTGCAGATTTTGAGATTGTAAATTAATCTTTAGGAAAGTAAGTAAGAAGAACTCAAGAACATTGGTTTTCTCATCCAAACTTTTCTCATCCAAAAGAAGGGGAACAAATTTGAATCCAAGCTCATTGAATCAAAATTGACCGCAGTTTTATCTGTAACTATTTACTATTTAGAACCCACTTCTAACTTGAGCAATTATAAATATCTCCTTCTGTCGCATCCCCGCAAAAAACCATCGAAACTACGAATATCTTCACATGGAAGAATTATCGCTGATTTTCAAAATGAAACAAAATGCTCAAGTCTTACCTTTTCTCCTACAATAGTGATTAGAGTTGATAGTCTTCTGTCGTAATCTTTTTACCAAACTCAAAAATTCCATTGAGAACGTAAATTATCATTTAAAACAGTTGAAACGTTTCCAAAGTACACAGTAACGAAATGGCAGATTCTTCGTTAAAATGCACGTGCAGTTTTTGCGCGCAATCACCAATCACCATAACGACGCGCGCAACTGGTGAATTAAATCTTGAACTCGATATTGTTTTTTGCAATTCCTTTTCCAACTTTGAGCATTAATTACGGAAATCTAAAGCCTAAATTCAAATAAAAATAATGCTTCTCTAGAGGGAATTTATTTTTCTACTACCCGGGATTTCAACTCCGTTTTTAGCCGGCGTTTGGGTTGCGCTAAGCACGGTGCTTCAACTGCCTTAATCCTTCATAATAATGATACAACGGGATACAATACTCTTGGAAATAGAAATCATCAGTTATAAGAAAATAACTATTCTTCTGATTGCAGCTTCTTATAAGGGTGAAGCGTGGTCGTCTCTAGCTCACGTGAACTCATCTCTCGCTGCATGCCACGCATTTTTGTGCTATGCAGTGGAATATCTGATTGAGTATCGTATTACGCGAGCTCATGGAATAGTGGAATGAGATGATCATGTGGTCAAATTCTTTCAATGTGCAACACTGCAACGCAAACGACAGATAACTATTATCAATGAGCTACATCTGGGATCGTTCACATATTATTACGTTATCAATTTTTGGCCATTTTCAACCCCCCTCCCTCCCCCTCGTAATCAAACGTAATCAAAGTCCAGCCCCCCCTCTCTTGAGGAGAATATTACGTAATCATGGCTTAACACCCCCCCACCTTTTTGAGTAAAAAGTGAAGAAAATGGACAGTGTAAATACATTAAAACTGATAATGTTTCAACTTTTGAATAATTTATGAAAATATTGAGGTCAGTTTTAAAAAATATTGCTGAAAAATGGTGATTTTGAGTTGTTTTTCTGAATATTTTGCTGAAAATACCGCGAATTTGTGGCAAAAAAATTCAAAAATTGTGTCAAAAATCGGATATTTTGATTACGTAATCAACCACCAAACCCCCTTCCCCCTCCCCGTAATCAAACGAAATCATTTGAAAACACCCCCTCCCCCTAGGTGATTATGTAATAATATGTGAATGATCCCTAATGACAGTGCGTTATGCGACAGTACTGCAACAATACTACATATTTGCGGCAGTGTCATTATGCGACAGTACTACGACAGTTACATTATTGAGAAGTGTTATTATGCGACAGTTATGACAGAACATCATGCGACAGTACTGCGACAGTAATTATATATTGGCGAGGCGGTGTCATTATTATGTTGCCCTTTCCTAACCCTGAGATATGGACTGGTCGGACTACAGCAATTCTGTACTGTAGTTCATAGATTAAAATACAACAGTTATATGGCAGACGGCAGTACATCATACGACAGTACTACGACAGTTATATTATAGAGAAGTGTTATTATGCGACAGTTATGACAGAACATCATGCGACAGTACTGCAACAGTTATATATTGACGAGGCGGTGTCATTATAAGATTATACAGCAGTTATATAATGGCATACGACAGTACATCACGCGACAGTAATGCGACAGTTACATATTTGCGAGGCAGTGTCATTATACAGCAGTTATATGACAGACGACAGTACATCATGCGACAGTACTACGACACTATGCAACAGTACATTATGCAACAGTACTATGACATCGACAGTGGTATCAGTACCTATAACAGTATAAGTCAAAGACAGTTTTTTGTTTTGTTTTGTTTTTTCTAATTTTTGAACGTCTATTAGGTTTCTACTCTGCTACAGAGTGTGGGCTGTGGAAAATTGAAACAGAAAATCTTGAATCTCATTCAACATTGATGTTACACTCAAGTGTAGATTCAATTTGATTACATCGTAATAAAAGGTGTTTATATATACCATCATATTGGGGTCCCTGTGAGCATATCTATCTATCTATATACCATAATATTAACCCAGCAGCGGTGAAATTTGTTAATACCCCCGTTCCCTGTACCAAAGGAAGAAACTTGGTTAACACACAAAATATAAAAGCAGAATATATATGTATCTAAACTAATCTATAATGTACTCTCGCTAACTCTCTAACTCAAGATATCTACTCAGATAACATGACTCGTAACTTCACTATCACAATATATCAATAAACTTCAGTTCCCACTGCGCTACCACGCAATATCAATATATGTTGTGATCTGGCCGTTGCCTGACAATGACGATTCCCGTAGATGTAAGTGATCAGCTTCCGAGGTGATCTGTGTCCTGTAGAACTCGGACTTCCGTGTCAGAAGAGTCCCGTTAAGTGTCCTGGTCCCGAGAGTATCCCAACTCTGCAATGCCATTATCCCACGTTCACACCACAAGTTGCCCTCAACTTGGGTGGCCCAAATAACACTCCCGGGTCCCAAGTCCCAACTGGGCTGACACCAGTCACCCAAACAAAAGTCCTGACTTGGCTGACTCCAGTCGCCCAAACAAAACCTGAGGTAGTAGATGAATAAACTCTCTCAAAGCGAACTCGGTCTCACCAAGAGAATACAAATATGATATAATGTATGTCGTATATCAATATGATTGATTCAGGAAACAACCAACAAACTACTTTAAACGATAACGACTTAACTTACCCCACTGGGGTACAAACTCCTCTAATGGAAGTAGAGTTTCTCCGTGTTCTGCTATTCCGCCGCCTACCGCACTACTGTCCCGATAATCCTTCTTCCTACTGCTGTCCCGATGTCACTGCTATCTTATCATACTAGCTCAGTTAGAATGTGGTGAGATACCAACAAAATTAGGCCCCGCAATGAAGCATTCCAGGAATTTCTATACTTGCCATGTGGCCACAACATTTCTACTGCACAAGCCGTAACTCAATTAGTCCATTATATAGCTCGTATATAGCGCTCCTGCGTGCAAATATCAATTGATTGAAGTTAAAAGTTATTGAAAGTTCGATGACCAAACTTAGCTCAACTAAACCCTTGACCAACACTGAAATAGAGGATATTTTTTGTTTAGTTCAAAAGCACTCAGAAGCCAAGAAAATGGAGGTTGATAAATTTGTCCACCTTCAGTTGTCTCTTATCTGGGTCTACGCGGAATACTGTTAAAACAATTTATCAACTGGATATGCTAGCTTACACCTTGTAAGACCAAACTGACACTGTTGGCAATTTTTCATTGGCAGGCTTTTATCAGCACATTAACATAGCAGCTTGTTCTGCACTGCTACCTTGTGGTATGAGTGAAGGCAGTGAAATATCACTTGAATGTGGGGACTTCAAATCTGCTCAGGAAAGATGTGTACGGTTCCTTGAAGAGGCATGTGAAGGCATAGGGGTATCTTGCTCCAGAGAGCTCAGTCCTCACAAGATCAAGCAGTTGACGAAACACAACCTTGTTGGGATGTTGAAGAATGGATTGAGCTGCATGAATGATCTGTTGATGCACATGTCAGATTTCAAGTTAACTACTCGCAGCATTGCAGTGGAGCTGATGGAGAGAAGCTGCAAGTCAAAGCTTGTGGGGTCAGACAAAAGAAACCTGGCCGTGAAGGTATCTTCTACTGATCCTGACCAAGTCGAGGAAGCTGAACTTTCTTGGCAAATAAAAAAAGTCTTCATCAACCCAGACAGATCACCAGAAGAGAGGGAACAATGAAGGGAACTGGTCATGGAGATGAAACAATTGTCAGAGGTTGAACCAGACAAGAGACACTTCATGAGACAAGTTAATATTCGTAGTGTTCCCAAAAGCACATGAAGTGATGCTTATATCACATATTATTTGAATTGAAAAGAAATCTTTCTTCAAAACATCAATCTGCAAGACTTTTCTCCAACTCTGTACTTGAACACCAACATGATCCCTTTAGGTAATGCAATGTGGAGAGCAGTAGGATCCAAGTGAGAGGTGTGCAGGCATCTTCAGTCAAATACCACATGATACCACATGATATATAAAGGGAACCTGTTGGCAACAATGTATTGATTTTAGATGTGGTTTAAAATAAAATAAAATAAAGTACACTGGACAAAGACTAATGATGAACTTAAATGCCTAAATGAACTTGAAGCTTATGAACCTAACACACCATCTAGTGGTTGGGGGAGCGTTGGGCGCCCGTCAAATGCATTCAACCCCACAACACGGTCGCAAGTCCGTGTGCCACAGTGTTAGCTTTCATTACACCATATCATTTTTGGTGTCTCATTAAGATTTGTTTGGATCTACCTAGATCTCTGATGAAGGTATCTCACTTGGATCCTGTCAAAGACTAAGGAAAGAGCTGTTGGAAAGTTTTGTGGCTTGACTGTACAAAGATGACTGTATTTGTATCCCAAAGATAATTGTTTTTACCTTGCCTGCAAGGAAACAGTCGCCCAGAATGGAGACACTGTTTCACTGGTTGTTTCGTCTCTACGGAGTCGCCTTCAAATGTGCTCATAACACTTTATGTGACAGTTGACTTGATCTTTTGATCTAGTTAGACCAGATGAAGCTTTGAATTCCCTACACTGGACAAAGACTAATGATGAACTTAAATGCCTAAATGAACTTGAAGCTTATGAACCTAACACACCATCTAGTGGTTGGGGGAGCGTTGGGCGCCCGTCAAATGCATTCAACCCCACAACACGGTCGCAAGTCCGTGTGCCACAGTGTTAGCTTTCATTACACCATATCATTTTTGGTGTCTTATTAAGAATTGTTTGGATCTACCTAGATCTCTGATGAAGGTATCTCACTTGGATCCTGTCAAAGACTAAGGAAAGAGCTGTTGGAAAGTTTTGTGGCTTGACTGTACAAAGATGACTGTATTTGTATCCCAAAGATAATAACATAAAGTATTTTGATTATAATAATAATAATATAACAATTTTACTATAAAGTAACACAATTCATTCTATAAAACTAGCTAAAAACTTCATCCTTCGTTTCCACACCTTATATCCAAAGTGTCCAAAAATAGAATAAAAATCGGCAATCAAAATACTTCACTACTATTACATACCTTCACAAGGTACCCCCAATCTGAAGTCAAAATTATAAAAATATAATTTAAGATGAAAAATATGAGTAAAATTAATAGAGCCTGCTTAAAATAAAATGAAGTAGATATGATAAATAAATAATTGACTGAAATAAATAACTGATGGACATAGTTAGAATCCAAAATAATTAGCAAAACCAGTAAATATAGCGAAACTGATTTTAAAATAAATTAAAACCACCGTCAATAAAACAATTATAAAAACACCTGCTAACTATTCAATACTACTTGGTCTGACATAGGTGTTAATACCTTTCCTATTCGCAATAAAAATATTTTGCATCAAAAAGTTATTAAACTTTGATTTGTTTTGTAGATAATCTTTTCCTTCAATCTTATCTAATATAAGTTTTGAGACATGCCAATAATTATTATCATTCTCATGCAAACATTCATTCTTAAAACCTTCCAAATTACTCTTAAATGAATTCACATCATTAGAAGACTTAACGTAGTTAGGTAATTTATTCCAGTAATTACGCACTCTTTCAGGTAGAAAATGTGCCCTCAATTTACAAATATCAGAATCATTAGATTTAACACTTCTATACAAAATGTTCTTTCCTGACCTACCAAGTCTAAATAGATTTTCACCATATTGGACTTTATCATTTAAGATTTTATAAGTCTCGATAAGATCACCTCTTAATCTACGCTCACCTAAAGTTGTAAGATTAAGTTTCTTCAAACGCTCACTATAGGTAATAGTCCAATATCATTGACTAGTCTTGTAAATCTACGCTGTATAGATTCCAACTCTAAAATAGTTGACCAATTACCATGGCAAGTACTCCTATTCCAGATTTGAAACACAATACTCTAACTTTGGTCTTATTATAGTCTTATAGATACGTGTTAAAATAGCTGATCACGATTACATGTTTCTAGTTACCCAAGCAATCATTCTATTAGCATCTTAATACAAGAGTTTATGTTGTCATTCCATTTCAATTGATTATTCACAACAACACCAAGATCTTTTTCAGATTGTACGCTATCTAAAATAACTCCATCTATTCTATATTCATTCATAGATTCTGATTATAATCAAAGTGCATGACTTTACATTTTTCAGATTAAACCTAAGAAGCCACAAAGATTCCCAGTTTTCAAGTGATTTAAGATCACTATTAACAGTTTTTTTGTTATTACTGCCAGCATTCACAATTAGCTTCATGTCATCTGCAAATAACTTAGTGAGATTATTGATACCATCAGGAAGGTCATTTATATACAGTATAAATAACAAGGGACCCAAAACTGAGCCCTGTGGCACACCAGAGAGTATACTTTCTAAGAGATGAATAGTTTCCCTAACACAAGTACGTAATGATCTTTCACTAAGAAAATCCTCAAAAATAGACAATGTTGAGCCCTGATGCCATAATTTTCCAACTTAGTGAGAAGCCTGTGGTGAGGAACTGTGTCGAAAGCTTTGCAAAAGTCAAATAAAACAAATCTACAGGATAACCTTGAGTCTAAAAGTTCAATTATGGCATCAACAGTCTCCAATAAATTTGATAAACATTTGTTGTCTATAAAGCCATGTTGGTGTTCACTTATATCATCCTCACAAAGTCTAAGACATGATTCCTAATGAATTTCATAAAATTTTACAAAGAATGCATGTTAACGATACAGGTCTGTAGTTGAGAGGATCTGTCTTGGCATCTTTCTTGTGTAGACTTATGACACTTGCAACTTTCCATAATTTAGGAATTTTCTGCTCGCTAATACAGTTATTATAAAGCATTGGAGGCTCTTCACAAAATCAGGTTTCCAGCAAGGGCTTTCAGTATTTAGGGGTGTATATTATCTGACCTGAGCTTTTTGAATATGTTCAAAGACTTCAATTCATTAATCACATCTTCTTCGGAAATGCTAACATCAGAAATGATCTTGTCAGGTGTTTTGTAACAAGATTCAGGCAGTGGGCCATATGGTTCGTTTGTAAACACAGAACTAAAGCCATCAGCAAAACATTCAGCAGTTTCTTTGTCATTCGATGTCAGTGATCCATCAGTTTTTTTCAAAACTGTTACAAGTGACTTGACATTTCTTCTTGAACGCAGATATGAATAAAAAGCCTTAGAGTTATGCTTCAGATCATTTGTTATCAGTTTCTCATATTTAAGTTTCGCTTTCAATTCAACTGCATCAACATAACACATCAATAATGTTTTCATAAATCAACTGCCTTCAAACTTCCACTATTAACTGGATCTTCCAGCCTCTAATGAGATAATGAAAATTAAAAAAATATCTAGGTAACAAAACCGGCAATAATGAAAAGGAGTGTTAACCAGAGTATTAATTATCAACTTGAACACCAACTCTGTACTTGAACACCAACATGATCCCTTTAGGTAATGCAATGTGGAGAGCAGTAGGATCCAAGTGAGAGGTGTGCAGGCATCTTCAGTCAAATACCACATGATACCACATGATATCTAAAATTGCATTTGCTCAATATTTTGAAAAAAAACGATTTTCGGATAGGAGTTGGTCACATGGCCTAGACATGTTCCAACATTTTGGTGGTCGTTTCGAGTCCATATTTGCAACATTTCCCTTGTGAAGTTGTAGGCCCTTGTAAGTGGGGTCCAAAAATCGAAACTTTTATGGAAGGAGATAATAGCTTAGCCCATTCGGCACAATTTTTTTCATTAAATTCTTAAATTTATGAATCAGCACCGAAGTAAGGTGGTCAATGCCTTATATGGTATAATTGATTTCTTAGTGAGATATATATCCATCTCTATTTTGTTTCCCTCTGTGGATCACTTGTCTCCACGGATTAGTAGCTCAGTCTGGAGACGTAGCATGAGCACGAGGTCGAGGGTTCGAGTCCCTCCTGTACGGTGGATTATTTCCAAATTGCAACAGTAAAGGGCTATAATATAGAACGAACACTTATTGAGGTCTTGTCATTTCTTGTATTCGTTTTTGAGTCCGTAACAATTTTACGATTCCTGATGCCTAAAAAAGGAAAAAGAAGGTTAGGAAAAATGTTGGAAAGAGAGGGCTTCTGTCCAGCTTTCAAGAGTAGCAAAAACGAAAAATCAAAGTTCTTCCCCACCCCTCTCCTATCTTTCGGTAAAGTGAATTATTTAATATAACAAGCAATTCCCTGGGAGTTTAAGAGCTCTCCCCCTAGAACTTCCTGGGAGTTTTGAGTAGTATATCATTATGAAGAAACGTTTATTAGGTCAAGTATTGAATAGATCAAATGACTAAATGAGTCACATCCAGGAATTTTCCAGTTTTCACAATTGTTCGAGTCAAGAAGTTCAGCAAACATAATAACATAATATTATCACAGAAAAGCAACACAGTCTTGCACAGAAACTGGTTTCTGATTCATCGTTTAATAACAGCTATGATTCAAAAGTAAACAGTTCACATTATTCTTGTTGTTACAGTTTGCATTATGCTGGACATTTGTTCCAGTCGAGGTCCTTCAATGCTGCCATTTCTTGTCCATAGCATTTGCATGACATTCCCAAATCTCCTAACTTGAACTGTGTATCTCAACATTGTGTTCTTTTTCATGCCCTTCTGCGATGTGAATGCTGATATTAAAATCATCAGTGCTTCTTTCTGGAACTACCCTTATGCGGATCCCTGACACCATCACAGCTGTCGCCTTAATAAACCCATGCCACAGCTTGCTTATCACTCCACTGATGGATTTCTTGATGGTTGGATTCAGTAACATTGGATTTATCACTGAATTCATTGGATTCAGCACCAATGAGAACACAGAGTACCATTTAGTGGCATCCAGAACTTCACTCGAATGTAAGATGCAGATTGTGATGAAAGGGATCCAACTGGTGAAATCTGTGAGAATGATGGCAGCTGCGGTTCTCTGCACTTTCTGGGCTCTTTTCTCGAATGATCTGGCGGTAGCCTCATCTGCCACAGCTATGAGGTTCCCAGAGGACACCTTAGCAATGACAATGTAAGCTACAGAAATAATGACGAAACAAACTATTTGGATGATATGGGATAGCCAAACATATGTATACTGGGGATCCTCCTTCCTTACCAGATACTTGAAAGTACAGACCGGATCATTGCCATAGAACTGCACTTTCTTGTTGGGAAGCGCCGAATAGTCCTGAGAAAACATGCTCCCAAGTAGTTGTCTGATCAACTCCCAACTTAGGGCCTTGTTAGATCTGAGCCGTCCATAGTATGCCTCTAAGATGGAAATGTGGCTTTTCTTGCCAGGGGCACCCAGGAATAAGGGAATATTAGATCCGTGATAGAGCCCATTCACGAAGTAATCTTCAAAATGCCCAACTAAAGGCACCAGTGAAGTGCCCATAGCGAAGGAAACAATGCAACCTGTTACGAGACAAACTTTCACCCCTCCCTTCCGTGAAACTGGCTGAGGAATGCCTAAAGTCCTGGAAATGTTGGTAACTCTGAAGAGACTCAGGGCTGTCATGGAGAGCACAGACACCATGATACCCACTGAGTTGAGAACCCCGACTAGGGAGCAAGAGGTGCTAGTCAACCATTCCAACTGCATTTTGCAGTACAACGAGCCATAGTAAGTGTTGAAGACTGAGATCGTGAAGACGAAAATGCCGACCAACAAATCCCCGAAATTGATCATGACAAGGAGTGAGCTGTTTGCCAGAGATTCGTTAGTTTTGCTCCTCCAGGCGGATTTTACAGAATTTGGGAGAGTGGCCAAGTTTAGAACCACTGCGACTACCCCTATTATCCAACCTGATACCGTCACTGTCATACTCGCTATTATCTCTTTATTCGACACACACTCTTCATTGCATTCATCAGAATAGTCGAAGCAATCGATTGATTTGTCACATACCTTTGGCAGCGGAATGATATCGTTATTCCCATGACAACGGAAGTGATTTTTACAGTTTTGTTCGTCTGTCCCATCTCCACAATCATCGACTAAGTTACAGACCTTGGTGTAGTCCACACATGCTCCATTGTCACAGGGGAATATATCGTTATGATAAGTCCCATCCATTTTGTTCTTTACAAGGAATGTCAGTTGGTTTTCACTCGTGATGCTGTGGACCCTGTCTTTATACAGATGTCGACAGGAGTCAATGGTCACTTGTTTATCAAGGATACAGAATGAGGATCGACACAGGTTCAGACAACTCAGATAAACATAGCCAGCCCCATAGACATGTCGACAGTCGGCATTCCAATGTGGACTTTGGGGTACAGAGAGTCGAACAAAGCCTGTCTTTCCAAACGCTTGGTTTCCTGGAAAGGAGAACTCGATTGAAGAGCACTCACCTTGGATGAATAGACTATCAAGTTTCTCAAGTCCCTTCAGACAATGAAGTACATTCACTTCGTCACGAGACTGCTCCGGAGAATCGAAGATGCTGTAAAAGTTACGAGATTCCCCACACACTTCATTCTCGTTTCCACACGAGTCAATCCCGTCACAGAGCTCTGGAAACTCTATGAATCCCGGAGTGCAGAGATAAACCTCGGAACATCGACCCGCAGAATTCACAGAGGCGTACCGCTGGGTGTTCCCAAAACCACACGTGGGCCACGCCCCTTCCTCGTCTTCTCCTCCAGTGCAATCCATGAGTCCATCTCTAATCCAGGTGAAAGGAACACCAACGAATGCACCTGGGGGACCTACTTTCCGAACACATTGTTGGTAGGTTATATCCGAGCATAGCATCTCATCCATCCCATCAGAACAATCCTGGATCCCGTCACAAAACCTGTGTTTGTGGATGTAGCAACTGAAGGACAGCTCCAAACACGCAGTGTCCAGTCCATCGTCACACAAGCTTTCCCGATCTCTGATCTTAGGTTGCAGACAACCTGGTCAGCTACCGAGGACATATGTCCATCTATCTCACAAAACAAGCCGATACGTGCTTGGTCACTGCAGTTCGTTTGTTCCCTGTACCCAAGGCAAAGTGGCAGGTATGTCGGGGGCGAGTTTAAACTCCAGAAATTCACCCTGGCAATGGGGCCACATCGTGAGAAATTGTACAGGGCAATGCTTCCAACACCACTGTAAGAACTGTTGCAGTACCCTGTAATGTTGCCATTCAAGCATAAATCTTCCTCCTTGCCATCAATACAGCTGTAGCCGCTTATGCTCGGTCTATTGCAGTATAGAAACTCTGTCGGGACTATTTGCTGGAGTTCTGCATCACAAACAAGGCCGTACATGAAACCATTGCACTGCATTTCGTTGTCTATATCAGGGTTTAAAGACATTTTGCTGTCCGTTACGATGCCGTCGCACTTGTGCTTGCCGGCCTTGCAACCTGCTTCCATCGTACCAATGTCAACATTGGGACACGTTGCACGGTCGCGAGGCGGAAATAACGCACTGCCATACCCAATGCAGATCTTATTCTCGAGATTGTTTACCCTTTGATAGTGGTTGCCTGACCCACAGAGGTGGCCACAGGGCGTGGCCGATTGCTCAAATTGGGTAACTCTGCTCATTCCACAGGCCTGGTAAACCACGGGGTCGTTAGGACATAGCTCAGTTACTGCCATATGTCGCCCACGGCCCATTCTATTCCAAAAAATGGTGTAATTTGTGTTTGATCTGTAGCATTTAAGGTATTCCTCGCCACTTTGTGTATTGTAACACACTCTTTTCATGAAACCATTGTAATCTCGAATAGAACAATTCTCTGAAATGTCATTAATTCTCAAGCTCAAAACACGTTTATTTATCTTGGGAGATGATTTTAAACAAATGTGAAACTATATGGTTGAATTAGTGAAAAAAGAAGGCAATGAAAAAAAACTCAAGTGAGGTACAAAAGTATAAACCAATACCTGGCTCATCTTGACTGAAGGCACCATGGTTCAAGACAACTGTTAGAATTAATATCAGCATGACTAGTGAAATGTGGCTTGCTGATAGAAATACTCGATATTTGAATGCTTCTTGATTTCACCTCTTATTTATTGCTGCAATATTTATCCCTTTTTGAGATTTTGAGAGATTATCATAATGCGAATTGTAAGAATTTTAGAAAATATAAGAGGAGCGAGCATGATGATTCTTTATAATATTTCAAATCTTTTTAAAGTTGGACAATAATATCGTCGAGAAAGTAATTGGTAAATGAAACTTTTGCTAAATGGGCTGCGCTAAGTATGGATGCGCACGCAAAAGAAAATACAGTTGAGATGATGTCATTATCAGAGGAACTGTGAAATCTATTCAATATTTTATTATTTTCATTCCCCTCTAGAATCATCTGTTTGTTTTACCTAATGGGAGTTTGCTAATGGGAGTTTGTATAGATTCGCAAATCGGAGAGTTTATTATTAACTTATTAAGGATGTAGCTGATTGTTTCATAGCGATGGAAGCTGTCATTCACCAAGTCTAGGCCGCTTTGGATCCTATTGTATCTGATTATGTTCCATACCGTAGGGGCGATAAATAAGTCGACTGAAGAGTTGAAATGGAAGTGCTGGTAGCATTCAGAGTCGAACAGAATTGTCAGCTCCTTAACTACGAACTGTTTCAAGACAGTTCAAAGCCTTCGATTGTGACAACGTAATACATTTTGAAACGAAGTTTAAAAAAGCAAGAAGAGAACTGAATTCTTAATTGGGATACTCGATATTTATATTGAGAGATTTACATTCAGCCAATCAAATACCTAAATACCTGTATTACTAGCTACGCTGTTTCTAACCAATGCAGACGGGGGGGGTTCAGCGGTAAGTGGTATGGACGGCATCACACTTAAGGGCATGGGGGTGGGTACTTCGAACTAGCGACCAGACGGTAAATGGTATAAATTTTAGGGTAAAATGCAGTAAATCCACTAAATTTGTTACGAAATTTGTGAAAAATTTGTCAAAAATGCCCATTTTCAGAAATTTTGGATATTGAAACTGGATTTCTCGGCTGCTCCTAGCGCTCTTAAGTAAATTTAATTATGAATCAGGAATCTTAACCTTAAATTGGTGTGACGTCATCATGGACTATTACATGCTACAAAGATGACGTAACCAGCTGATTTTAATATCGATGATATATGCCAATGATTTGGCACAATTGTTTGAAGAATTCACGTGACATAAATGTTACTATGTAGATAAGACTTCAAAGTTTCAAGTTGATTAGTACCTAAGTAGTAAAAAAGTTTTGAGTTCGTAAAAAATGTTGCGGGTCACATCAATACCTACCCATTGCACCCAGTGCAGTCTAGATAGTTCTAGGTATCTAGATATCTAGGCAGTTGTATGGTAAAATTCTCTTGTGTTTTTAAAATCTGTAGCAATTTTGGGTATTAAATTGATTGTGTCCCTAGAAAGAATCACTTCGTAAAGAGTAAGTGACTTTATATATTTGATAAGAGTGAGAAACTAAGATTATATGAAACAAAGGGTCGCTTTTGCAACCAATTTGTGGTCCCTGAAACAATTTCTGTAGCTTGTAGGGGTGGGTCTAATTTTCAGTTCAGCTTGACCAGTTACAGGCATGCCGCTATCTGGTGGGTGGGTGGGTGGTTGGGATTCTTGACCAGATAGGGTGATGCCGTCCTCCCACTTACTGCTGAACCCCCCCCGATGCAGACACTGCTTCAGGTTTCAAAACAAGCCCCACGACAAAATTTATACAGGGTGCGTGCGCCTAAAGTCATGAACACTTCTACTTTCTTTATAATTCGAGAGAGACAGCAAATCAACCGTTCTCTGGTTACACATTATACAGAAACTGTTTACAGTTAATCGAAATATATGCTTTCTTTTTCAAAAAGTAAAGGGGTCAAGACTTTAGACGCACCTCGTAACAGATGTAATCAGGATTATAGTACTTGAGTAATAAAACGGTCATACGAGCGAATTACTGCGGGAGACTCCCGGAGGACTCCCGGGGGACTCTCGGAGTACTCCCGGAGGACTCCCGGAGTACTCCCGCAGTACTCCCGGAGGACTCTCGGAGTACTCTCGGAGGGCTCCCGGAGGACTCCCGGGAGTCTCCCGCAGTAATTCGCTCGTATGACCAATAAAACAAATTAAATTGATTGCTGCTCGGAGCTAAACCAGAGGTCACACACTGAGTTACGATTTTATTTTAATCAGGATTATTAATTCATGGCCTTGCAGTAATCCATAATTAATCCTGGATTAATTATGGATTATTGCAAGGCCATGAATTATTGATCATGTGTTCCACGTGCAACTGAAAGTCACGCGCTTTAACCAACGCACAGCTCACGAAGCAATTACTATATACGTCACTGAGGAACTTACACATCCTATCACTTACACGTCCTATCACGCATAAACATGGTGCTTTTGTGATGGTATTTGACTCCTCCGGATGCCCATGCTTTAGGGCCATTATTGACTTGCTATATTAACATACTACTCTGGAACACCCCACTCACCTTCTTCTTTTAAAGGTAGAACTGATGCTATACTTGCTATATTACTTACCAGTACTTGTTCTACCTGGAAAAGAAGGTGAGAAATGTAACAGCACCAGTTCTATTTTGAAAATAAGGTGACTGGTGTGACAGCACCAGTTGTACCTTGATCTTCACTTTTCCATTTGCATTGAATCTACCATTCAGTATTCACACTATATTTCTGTGGAAACGTTTCTTGCATTTTTTAAATAAATTCAATTAAAAAGTCAGAATATAAATCATGATCTATTAGTAAAGTAAGCTGCACTGTAGATTAATGAACTCATCACTAAACTGTAAACCTGTAAATCACTCTATTTCTCCCCTCCCGCCTTGAAGGTCAAGGTGTCAACTGAAAAGGTGTTTTGGAAGGCTATGAGAAATTTAAAAGTTGTTTCCTATTACTCTATTATCCCTTTTGGCTATTACGGTCTCTGGAACTCTCTGTCACGCGTAGTAAGCATGCCACTAAGCGAAAACTAGGCTGTTAGACTTTTAGACTTATCAGCAATTCTGAACCATGATAATGATACCATGCTCAACCGCCTATTTTCTCTGCCGTCAGCTCAGTTAGAGAGTTAGCATCTTTACAAAATTAGGTACCCGATTTTCGATTTTTTTCCTTACACAGGAGCCTTACATGGTATATCATATTTCCAATAAATGTATTATTAATTAATTCCCAGTTACTGCATTAGTTATCAGATTGAAGATTAATTCCTTATCAGCTAATTTCATGTGCCCTGGAATTGTCGGTGTCTTAGGATTTTCCAATGACTCTGTAGGTCATTAATTTAGCGTATTTTACTGAGTCCAGATTTCCAGATTTATCAGTCATGTTGATTGCTTCACACAAATGACTGTAGGTGGTTAAGAAGTTTAGTGGCGTCTTGATCAAGGTTTAAAAAAGTAAAATACTGACGTCACCTGTGCTAGCGTACGGTAAATCACAGCTAATTATTACACTGGGAAGTGTGAATTAAACCTGTCAACAGAAAGAAAAAGCTCCAGCATTTCATTACTCATATCGCTCTCGATAGAAAACTTTAATTATGCGATCTACTTGGTGAAAAGTGATTATGATGCAGCCTTGATGCAGCTGAAAACTCCTTCACTCGGAAAACTAACTAATTATTATAAGTTAACATGTAAAATTAATAATTCATATGCAAGTTTATATGATGAAGTTTCTCACCTGAAACCTTTTCCAGAATCCAGTGTGTGTATAACACGTAACTTTACCCGAACTTCATTTTACAATATTAAACGACACACGATTCTCCTCGCACGTTTGACGTTTTACCTGCGTGAAATTAGGAAGTTTTTCCCGCACATTTCATTTTACAAGGGTCACGAAGCACGTCGCAGTGCGACGCTGGACCCCGTCTGTGTGGTGAAGGCGTTCAGAAATTAAGGAAGTTTTTTTTGGAAAAACCGCACAATTAAGTGCCATAAAATTAAGTGTATGCTAATTACAATTTTACGAATTTTGCGTTTTTCGATTTTGAATTAATGAATCGTTCAGCTAAAACCAATTGTTTAAAGAATGAAATTATTTTGAAACTACAGCACGTACACTGTTGAAAATTTGTTTCATTGTCATAATTGCAAAATTGTATATTGATGGACGTTGGTCCTATGAATATGATGTCTCGCAATCAATAGGAAAATTTCAAATTTTATTTATATTTACATATCGATCTCAAAAAAACCGCACTAATAAAGTGCGTTCAAAGTCTGCGTCTTATTCTAATTCCCAGCCCTGACAAGGTCGTCACTCCGTGCTGCCTATGAGTTGTGCATAGCCCTGGTATATATTAACTGACTGACGAGTTATAACTCGGAGAGGAAGCGAGGAAGTCATTACTTTTGACATTTGAAACCAACGTAAATCGTAGCTAATATTTCATACTGTGATATAAAGACTTTCAAAGGGTATCGTTATATACAGGAAGCATATCTGTGAACCTTGTGCTCAGGTATATTAAGCTTATAAAAGTATAAAGGAACCGAGTGGTTGGAAGTCGAGAGGTAGAAATGTTTATCAGTCGTTTTCATGGGTTAAGAATCAAGACGATCATTGCAACCAATTTGTTAGAAATTGAGACTTGAAGGAAGTTGGCAGTAATAGTTATAGAAGTGGTACCGCCCGTATCATTTATTGGCGATGCCATTTCTGTGACACGTGGCGTTCTGAATAAACCATAACGAGTCTGCCGTTGGCACATTTATTATAAGTTCGACAGCAAGCGGGGTTCATGCCAGTTATGGAATTCAGTGATTTCAAAGCAGTTCAACACAAATCAATAGCTATATGATAAATTTATTCTTGCTTCATATCAACGTTAGATAGGTACCAAAACTACGTTTCTACATTCTTTACCATACTTCCATAGAAGATTGATGAGCAGGACGAGAACAAGACATAATTAGACAATTCAAGAGTCGCGTACCATTAATTAGCTTTTGTCTATGACAAACTATAACTTTTTAGCATGGGCATTCAAAGACGTAAAGAGCTTCTCATGTATATATTTGCCTATCACTACTGTTAGGTCTCCGCATTGAAAGAGAAAAGGATCCCTTAGGGTAGTTTCCATGTGGGAAGTTTTCCTGAGGTTTTCCTGAGGCGGTATCATGACAATGATCTGAGTTACACACCAGAGCTACACACAAACCAGTTCATTGACTGCTGGATGTAACAATGTGTCAACTTCCTGCGAGATACAGGACAAAGCAAACGGGGACTACTAATTGAGGGACTTCTCCTTATTTAAGATGTTTGGTGATTTACACAAAGGGCGTAATCTTGCAAAGACAGGGACAGACCTATTATATAATTTGAATGAGACTTGCACCTTGCAGCTCGATTGTCTGATAGATGTCAGGGATGTATTGACTCGGATTTTTGAGTTAGAATATCCCAAGTTTTGGTCTCATTTATCATGATTCCACCACAATCTGCAAAAGGAATTTAATTACAGTATTTCTAGGCATGTGCCACATTACAGCAAAGTCTAATGCAGCTGGTTTGTACACATGTTAGGTGTAACGAAGACTACACGAAAAACAGGCAGTTCACGGCATCAATTAACCATTGTATGTCTTGATAATGATGTCACTCTTAGCCACCTACTGTTCCTGTGCGACCAATGTAACTGATTGGTGTTTAGTCAGATGTTACTGAGCCTATCTATACCGTTATTAAAGTATTACGTCTAGGTTACCAATGATTCGTTTAATTTAAAATGTAGTTTAGATTGATTTGCCTAAATACAATTTCTTAATACATTGAAAACGGAATTCGTGCGATCTCAGCCAGGTCTCTCAGTTGATAAAAAGAAGGTATAAAGTATTTTAACGCGTTTCCACTATTTTTCTTTTCAAACAAAGAACCCATTCTTTTTATGCATTGCATCCTGACCTCTTGTACCGCACTGTTTGTATAGTTTCACACGAAAATAGATCACTACTCAAATCAGCCACTCATGATTTCTGTCCCCATGATTTCTAGCTCTGTCCCCATAATTTCTGTCCCCATAAGCTCTGCCCCCATGCTCTCTTCCCCAAGATCTCTGTCCCCATGAGCTCTGTCCCCCTGATTTCTGTCCCTATAATCTCTGCCCTAATGGTTTCTTTCCCCATGATCTCTGTCCCCATTATCTCTGTCCCTCTGTCCCCATGATTTCTGCCCTCCTGATCTCTGTCCCTCTCTCCCAATGATCTCTGTCCCTCTGTTCCCTTGATCTCTGTCCCCATGATTTCTGTCCCCATGATTTCTGTCCCTCTGCATGATTTCTGTCCCTCTGCATGATTTCTGTCCCCCTGATTTCTGTCCCTCTAACGCCATGATCTCTGTCCCCATGATTTCTGTCCCCATGATCTCTGTCCCCATGACCTCTGTCCCCCTGACCTCTGTCCCCATGCTCTCTGTCCCCCTGATTTCTGTCCCTCTGACGTCATGATGTAAGTATTGCCAGGTTAATAACGGCTCTAAAGTTAAGAGTAGTGGTGCGAGGTCTCTGAACGATATCGTAGCGGAGCTCTCCACCAGCGTCATGAGTCTGGATTCCCTTGGTAAGTCTATGTTATAACTTTATTCTATAGTTTCAGTTCAATCCAAGAATCCCGACCATCCTCGGCAGATATTGTATAGTTGTACCGACGGTTGGGATTTTGGATATTAGTAGTTGGTAGGCTTGCCAAATGTCAATATCATCATTAGTTACTTATTTATTCTAGTTTGATTACTGTGCGAAGTACAAGATACTAGATATTGATACTGGCTTCTGAGGTTTGCATAAATTTGTTCTCCCGGACTGTATTTATAAACTAAAAAAGCTCAGAAGTTTTTCAAACTTATTTCAGAGTGTTATTTTCTCGTTCCCATGTCGACCTGACACTAATCACACTAATTATCGCTCGAACATCTATCCTAGAAACCCTGCTTCTCTGTTATCACTAAAAATTATAAAATATTACCTAAATTCCTGTGAAGTATCGATCGATCTATATATTGCGCTGTGATAGCATATTATCATAATATTCAAAATGTAGAAATATGATAACTATTCTCCGAATGCTATGGGTTTATATTGGAATGTCTTGATCTTGAATATCAATCATCATGAACATCTTTACAGTCGAGACACTAAATATAATGGAGACTAAATATAATATTGAATGGAGACATAACGCAGTAAATAAAATGCTTTATTATTCTCCTGGAGATTTCCCCGGGAATTTAGTGAATTCACTCGATGACACACGTTAAGTGATATAATCACTCTCTCCCTCTCTCACATGCCACTTCACATTCCAATGCAGTTAGTGTGTGCTCTGAGCGTTAATATGGGGTGTACATCAGAATGTACATTTCGTGATCCTGAGTGAGGTTCACATTAGAGTGTATACGTTTCACACTATACATTTCACACTAAGTATACATTACACCGGACACCCTATACACATTCAATGTGCATTCACTCTATAGATTCTTCCCACACTGACAGCATTTATAGCCCTATACATTCCGTACAATAAATACATTTCACATTGTACACCCGTACTAATAGCATGTATTCCCCTGCAGGTTACCCAGAAAGGACCGTCATGTCAGACAGTGAGTACATTATTGACTCTATATTAACATTTAAAATAGGTGGGCTAAGCTCTACTGATTTGAATTGTGCCGATTGCTTCGTTACTACTTGCAATAACTTTTCGCTTTCGAACGGTTTGTGGTAGAGAGGCGATATTGGTTGCAATATGTCAAACATGGTGGTGGCATTCAGGGTAAAACCTGATACACGGCATGTAAACTGTTAAGGTACACCGTTTACCGTGAGCATATCATGCGACGAAATAATCTGCAATTCAAATCCGTCGAGTTTAATGAAAACCCACCAAACTTTAAACCCAGATTATGACGTCACTCTCCGCACGCAGCTCCTTTATAAAGCAGGTCGCATGCATGTCACTATCGTATATAATATTACTACTTTAATAACATACCGCACAGGACGCCCCGTGTGTACATTGTATACATTGTATATACACGACCTAGGCATACAAGTACATGGTAATTAGTAGCGTGCGAGATGTTAATATGCGTGCTTTATAAAGCTTTAGGACACGAGGTTTTTTAAGGATGAGCAAGGTCTGCTTGAAATTTCAGATCATTTCTAGATCAAAGTCTCTCAAATCCACAACTGAATTTGTTCATTGTGGTGACCCTTTGAATCATTTTTAGCTGAACACCAACAAGATACTGATGATCGAGTCCAATGTGCTTCAATGTGGCACGTTAGCAACTTGCATGTACTCGCAGTGCACGGAAATTAGTTGGTATGATGCCCTCTATTTTCCAGTCTAAATCCAGATAGTGACCTCACTTGAAACCGAGTTTACTTCTCGCATGTAAGGATTAATGTGCTTAACACGCCTTCTATGCGGCACTTTGTCCTCAAAAAGAGGAGGATTTTTGTGTATTTACTATTTAAATCAAAATTAGTGGAATACATTAAAATGGGAGAAACAGACTCTGTCTTAATTGGCTCTAGGGCAATTACATTTTCTTCCCTTACTATTTAAAACTTTTACTAGCGTATAAATAAGATTCCTCTAGAATGTTTTAAACGGGTATAAAGTTATAAACTCAGCAGTCTGCATCTACAAACCCATTACATTATGTCTGAATATGCTTTTAAGTTTTAAGAATAGTTAAATTTTCTCATGTGCGCTATAATATGGCAGTTATGCGCTGGAAATCAAGTTCCTCATAATAATATATCAAAATATCATATTCATTTTCGACGCTACTAGATTCATTATGATTAAATCTCTGATAGACGATAGTTTACCTGTCTAAATATTTGATAGTTTCACCTGATGTCTGATGTAACCCTGTAACAAGAATTGCACTCGTTTTATCTTACTTCGGCGAGCGCTTAAATTTCCCATTTAGCAACAAAGGTTGTACGTGATCGTGATTTTGCTCGTGCATTTTATCGCGCGCAAATTAAAATCAACACCAGCTCACCTGTTTTCGCGCGCCGACGCATTAATTTTTGGTTCTATCCTTTTGAGTTTGTGCGACGTTGCGCTTGCGCATTATTTAAGCCTGCGAATTTAATTCCCAAATTCCCCATTTTATTCCTCTGAGCACAAAACCAAGCTATATTAGCGCGAGTGATATCATTAAGGAATAAGGAGATGAATGATTGAAAAATTAAAATGATATAAAAAGTTTTTTACATGACGCTACACATAGCAAATTTGGTCGCGCGCAGCACCAGTCACCACCACCTATTTCAGATGTAACAGCACGCGTAAAGGTAGTATACACAGCCAATCCACGTCTGGTGACCCTCTTCAATGCCTTTTTCTAAAACAAGAAGGCGATTGGGAGAAGGAAAATTAACACTGTCCAAAAAGGATTACAAATGCTGCCTTCATACAAACATCAACCTACCTTATCAAAAGCTATCTGACATTTAATATATGAATTACTATATCTACATCTACATACAGACAATCGTTAAAAAACCCACCTCCCTAAGGCAAGGTTAATAAACTACCCACCTCCCTCAGGCAAGTCAGAAGAGAGTGTTATTAACTACGGGTTAGGTTAAACTCCCCATCTTCCCTCAGGCAAGTCAGAAGAGAGCGTTATTAACTACGGGTTAGGTTAAACTACCCACCTCCCTCAGGCAAGTCAGAACAGAGTGTTATTAACTACGGGTTAGGTTAAACTACCCACCTCCCTCAGGCAAGTCAGAAGAGAGTGTTATTAACTACGGGTTAGGTTAAACGACCCACCTCCCCTAGGCAAGTCAGAAGAGAGCGTTATTAACTACGGGTTGGGTTAAACTACCCTCCCCCTCAGGCAAGTCAGAAGAGAGTGTTATTAACTACGGGTTAAACTACCCCCCCTCCCTCAGGCAAGTCAGAAGAGAGTGTTATTAACTACGGGTTAGGTTAAAACTACCCACCTCCCTCAGGCAAGTCAGAAGAGAGCGTTATTAACTACGGGTTAGGTTAAACTCCCTACCTCCTCAGAAGAGAGTGTTATTAACTACGGGTTAGGTTAAACTATCCACCTCCCTCAGGCAAGTCAGAAGAGAGTGTTATTAACTACGGGTTAGGTTAAACTACCCCCTCCTCAGGCAAGTCAGAAGAGAGTGTTAACTGCAGGTTGGTTAAACTACCCCTCCCTTAGGCAAGTCAGAAGAGAGTGCCTACCACCCCTCAGGCAAGTCAGAAGAGCGTTATTAACTACGGGTTAGGTTAAACTACCCACCTCCCTCAGGCAAGTCAGAAGAGAGTGTTATTAACTACGGGTTAGGTTAAACTACCCACCTCCCTCAGGCAAGTCAGAAGAGAGTGTTATTAACTACAGGTTGGGTTAAACTACCCACCCCCTCAGGCAAGTCAGAAGAGAGCGTTATTAACTACGGGTTGGGTTAAATACCCACCTCCCTCAGGCAAGTCAGAAGAGAGCGTTATTAACTACGGGTTGGGTTGCGCGCGTCCCACCTCCCTCAGGCAAGTCAGAAGAGTGTTATTAACTACGGGTTGGGTTAAACTACCCACCTCCCTCAGGCAAGTCAGAAGAGAGTGTTATTAACTACGGGTTAGGTTAAACTACCCACCTCCCTCAGGCAAGTCAGAAGAGCGTTATTAACTACGGGTTAGGTTAAACTACCCACCCCCTCAGGCAAGTCAGAAGAGAGTTATTAACTACGGGTTAGGTTAAACTCCCCCCTTCCCTCAGGCAAGTCAGAAGAGCGTTATTAACTACGGGTTGGGTTAAACTCCCCCCCTCCCTCAGGCAAGTCAGAGAAGAGTGTTATTAACTACAGGTTGGGTTAAACTACCCACCTCTCAGGCAAGTCAGAAGGGGCGTTATTAACTGCGGGTTGGGTTAAACTACCCTCCCTCAGGCAAGTCAGAAGAGAGTGTTATTAACTTACAGGTTAGGTTAAACTACCCACCTCCCTCAGGCAAGTCAGAAGAGAAGTGTTATTAACTACGGGTTGGGATTAAACTACCCACCTCCTCAGGCAAGTCGAGAAGAGTGTTATTAACTACGGGTTGGTTAAACCCACCCTCCTCAGGTAAGTCCAGAAGAGAGCGTTATTAGCTTACGGGTTAGGTTAAACTACCCACCTCCCTCAGGCAAGTCAGAAGAGGCGTTATTAACTACGGGTTAGGTTAAACTCCCCCTCCTAGGAAAGTCAAAGAGGGTTATTAACACCGGACCCTATACACATTCAATGCATTCCTCTATAGATTCTTCCCACACTGACAGCATTTATAGCTCCTATACATTCCATACAATAAATACATTTCATTTGTACACCCGTACAATAGCATGTATTCCCCTACCCAGGTTACCCAGAAAGGACCGTCATGTCAGACAGTGAGTACATTATTGACTCTATATTAACATTTAAAATAGGTGGGCTAAGCTCTACTGATTTGAATTGTTGCCGATTGCTTCGTTACTAATTAGCAATAACTTTCGCTTTTAACGGTTTGTGGTAGGGAGGCGATCTTGGTTGCAATATGTCAAACATGGTGATGGCATTCAGGGTAAAACCTGATACACGGGATGTAAACTGTAAGGGAATACCGTGTACATATCATGCGACGAAGTAATCTGCAATTCCAATCCGTCGAGTTTAATGAAAACCCACCAAACTTTAAACCCAGATTATGACGTCACTCTCCGCACGCAGCTCCTTTATAAAGCAGGTCGCATGCATGTCACTATCGTGTATAATATTACTACTTTAATAACATACCGCACAGGGCGCCCCATGTGTACATTGTATACATTGTATATACACGACCTTGGTATACAAGTACATGGTAATTAGTAGCGTGCGAGATGTTAATATGCGTGCTTTATACAACTTCAGGACGCGAGGTTTTGAGGATGAGCAAGGTCTGCTTGAAATTTCAGATCATGTATAAGTCTGTGATATCCGCAACTGAATTTGTTAAGTGGTGATCCTTTGAATCATCTTTCACTGAACACCAACTAGATACTGATGATCGAGTTCAATGTGCTTCAATGTGGCACGTTAGCAACTTGCATGTACTCGAGGTGCAAGGAAATTAGTTGGTATGATGCCCTTGATTTGCCAGTCTAAATTCAGATAATGACTTCACTTTCAACCGCGTTTACTTCTCGCATGTAAGGATTAATGTGCTTAACACGCCTTCTATGCGGCACTTTGTCCTCAAAAAGAGGAGGATTTTGTGTATTTAAATCAAAATTAATGGAATACATTAAAATGGGAGAAACAGACTCTGTCTTAATTGGCTCTAGGGCAACTACGTTTTCTTCCCTTACTATTTAAAACTTTTACTAGCGTATAAATAAGATTCTTCTAGAATGTTTTGAACGGGTATAAAGTTATAAGCAGTCTGCATCTACAAACCCATTACATTATGTCTGAATATGCTTTTAAGTTTTAAGAATAGTTAAATTTTCTCATGTACATTATAATATGGCAGTTATGCGCTGGAAATCAAGTTCATCAGGATAATATATCAAAATATCATATTCATTTTTAGACGCTACTAGACTAGATTCATTATGATTTAATTCATGATAGTTTACCTGTTTATATACATGATAGTTTCATCAAGAGACAAGATGTAACCCTGTAACAAGAATTGCACTCGTTTTTTCTTACTTCGGCGAGCGCTTAAATTTCCCTCGTCCATTTAGCAACAAAAGTTGTACGTGATCGTGATTTTGCTCGTGCATTTTATCGCGCGGAAATTAAATGCAACACCAGCTCACCTGTTTCGCGCGCCGACGCATTAATTTTTGGTTCTATCCTTTTGAGTTTGTGACGTTGCGCTTGCGCATTATTTAAGCCTGCGAATTTAATTCCCAAATTCCCCATTTTATTCCTCTGAGCACAAAACCAAGCTATATTAGCGCGAGTGATATCATTAAGGAATAAGGAGATGAATGATTGAAAAATTAAAATGATATAAAAAGTTTTTTACATGACGCTACACATAGCAAATTTGGTCGCGCGCAGCACCAGTCACCACCACCTATTTCAGATGTAACAGCACGCGTAAAGGTAGTATACACACAACCCCAATCCACGATCTCTGGTGACCCTCTTCAATGCCTTTTTCTAAAACAAGAAGGCGATTGGGAGAAGGAAAATTAACACTGTCCAAAAAGGATTACAAATGCTGCCTTCATACAAACATCAACCTACCTTATCAAAAAGCTATCTGACATTTAATATATGAATTACTATATCTACATCTACACAGACAATCGTTAAAAAACCCACCTCCCTAAGGCAAGGTTAATAAACTACCCACCTCCCTCAGGCAAGTCAGAAGAGAGTGTTATTAACTACGGGTTAGGTTAAACTCCCCATCTTCCCTCAGGCAAGTCAGAAGAGAGCGTTATTAACTACGGGTTAGGTTAAACTACCCACCTCCCTCAGGCAAGTCAGAACAGAGTGTTATTAACTACGGGTTAGGTTAAACTACCCACCTCCCTCAGGCAAGTCAGAAGAGAGTGTTATTAACTACGGGTTAGGTTAAACGACCCACCTCCCCCAGGCAAGTCTGAAGAGAGCGTTATTAACTACGGGTTAGGTTAAACTACCCTCCCTCAGGCAAGTCAGAAGAGAGTGTTATTAACTACGGGTTAGGTTAAACTACCCCCCTCCCTCAGGCAAGTCAGAAGAGAGTGTTATTAACTACGGGTTAGGTTAAACTACCCACCTCCCTCAGGCAAGTCAGAAGAGAGCGTTATTAACTACGGATTAGGTTAAACTCCCCTCCTCCCCTAGGCAAGTCAGAAGAGAGTGTTATTAACTACGGGTTAGGTTAAACTATCCACCTCCCTCAGGCAAGTCAGAAGAGAGTGTTATTAACTACGGGTTAGGTTAAACTCCCCCCTCCCTCAGGCAAGTCAGAAGAGAGTGTTATTAACTACGGGTTAGGTTAAACTACCCCCTCCCTTAGGCAAGTCAGAAGAGAGTGTTATTAACTACGGGTTAGGTTAACCTACCCACCCCCCTCAGGCAAGTCAGAAGAGAGCGTTATTAACTACGGGTTAGGTTAAACTACCCACCTCCCTCAGGCAAGTCAGAAGAGAGTGTTATTAACTACGGGTTAGGTTAAACTACCCACCTCCCTCAGGCAAGTCAGAAGAGAGTGTTATTAACTACGGGTTAGGTTAAACTACCCCCCTCCCTCAGGCAAGTCAGAAGAGAGCGTTATTAACTACGGGTTAGGTTAAACTACCCACCTCCCTCAGGCAAGTCAGAAGAGAGCGTTATTAACTACGGGTTAGGTTAAACTAATCCCTCCCTCAGGCAAGTCAGAAGAGAGTGTTATTAACTACGGGTTAGGTTAAACTACCCACCTCCCTCAGGCAAGTCAGAAGAGAGTGTTATTAACTACGGGTTAGGTTAAACTACCCACCTCCCTCAGGCAAGTCAGAAGAGAGCGTTATTAACTACGGGTTAGGTTAAACTACCCACCCCCTCAGGCAAGTCAGAAGAGAGTGTTATTAACTACGGGTTAGGTTAAACTCCCCACCTTCCCTCAGGCAAGTCAGAAGAGAGCGTTATTAACTACGGGTTAGGTTAAACTCCCCCCTCCCTCAGGTAAGTCAGAAGAGAGTGTTATTAACTACGGGTTAGGTTAAACTACCCACCTCCCTCAGGCAAGTCAGAAGAGAGCGTTATTAACTACGGGTTAGGTTAAACTACCCACCTCAGGCAAGTCAGAAGAGAGTGTTATTAACTACGGGTTAGGTTAAACTACCCACCTCCCTCAGGCAAGTCAGAAGAGAGTGTTATTAACTGCAGGTTGGGTTAAACTACCCACCTCCTCAGGCAAGTCGGAAGAGAGTGTTATTAACTACGGGTTAGGTTAAACTACCCACCCTCCCTCAGGTAAGTCAGAAGAGAGCGTTATTAACTACGGGTTAGGTTAAACTACCCACCTCCCTCAGGCAAGTCAGAAGAGAGCGTTATTAACTACGGGTTAGGTTAAACTCCCCCCTCCCTCAGGCAAGTCAGAAGAGAGCGTTATTAACTACGGGTTAGGTTTAACTACCCCCTCCCCCAGGCAAATCAGAAGAGAGCGTTATTAACTACGGGTTAGGTTAAACTACCACCCTCCTTAGGCAAGTCAGAAGAGAGTGTTATTAACTACGGGTTAGGTTAATCTACCCACCTCCCTCAGGCAAGTCAGAAGAGAGCGTTATTAACTACGGGTTAGGTTAAACTACCTACCCCCTTAGGCAAGTCAGAAGAGAGCGTTATTAACTACGGGTTAGGTTAAACTCCCCCCTCCTCAGGCAAGTCAGAAGAGAGCGTTATTAACTACGGGTTAGGTTAAACTATCCCCCTCCTCAGGCAAGTCAGAAGAGAGCGTTATTAACTACGGGTTAGGTTAAACTACCCACCTTAGGCAAGTCAGAAGAGAGTGTTATTAACTACGGGTTAGGTTAAACTACCCACCTCCCTCAGGCAAGTCAGAAGAGAGTGTTATTAACTACGGATTAGGTTAAACTCCCCTCCTCCCTCAGGCAAGTCAGAAGAGAGTGTTATTAACTACGGGTTAGGTTAACCTACCCACCTCCCTCAGGCAAGTCAGAAGAGAGTGTTATTAACTACGGGTTAGGTTAAACTACCCACCTCCCTCAGGCAAGTCAGAAGAGTGTTATTAACTACGGGTTAGGTTAAACTACCCACCTTCCCTCAGGCAAGTCAGAAGAGAGTGTTATTAACTACGGGTTAGGTTAAACTACCCACCCTCCCTCAGGTAAGTCAGAAGAGAGCGTTATTAACTACGGGTTAGGTTAAACTCCCCCCTCCCTCAGGCAAATCAGAAGAGAGCGTTATTAACTACGGGTTAGGTTAAACTACCCACCTCCCTCAGGCAAGTCAGAAGAGAGTGTTATTAACTACGGGTTAGGTTAAACTATCCACCTCCCTCAGGCAAGTCAGAAGAGAGCGTTATTAACTACGGATTAGGTTAAACAACCCACCTCCCTCAGGCAAGTCAGAAGAGAGTGTTATTAACTACGGGTTAGGTTAAACTACCCACCCTCCCTCAGGTAAGTCAGAAGAGAGCGTTATTAACTACGGGTTAGGTTAAACTCCCCCCTCCCTCAGGCAAATCAGAAGAGAGCGTTATTAACTACGGGTTAGGTTAAACTACCCACCTCCCTCAGGCAAGTCAGAAGAGAGTGTTATTAACTACGGGTTAGGTTAAACTACCCCCCTTAGGCAAGTCAGAAGAGAGTGTTATTAACTACGGATTAGGTTAAACAACCCACCTCCCTCAGGCAAGTCAGAAGAGAGTGTTATTAACTACGGGTTAGATTTAACTCCCCATCTCCCTTAGGCAAGTCAGAAGAGAGCGTTATTAACTACGGGTTAGGTTAAACTACCCACCTCCCTCAGGCAAGTCAGAAGAGAGTGATATTAACTACGGGTTAGGTTAACCTACCCACCTCCCTCAGGCAAGTCAGAAGAGAGCGTTATTAACTACGGGTTAGGTTAAACTACCCACCTCCCTCAGGCAAGTCAGAAGAGAGTGTTATTAACTACGGGTTAGGTTAAACTACCTCCTTCCCTAGGCAAGTCAGAAGAGAGTGTTATTAACTACGGGTTAGGTTAAACTACCCCCTCCCTCAGGCAAGTCAGAAGAGAGTGTTATTAACTACGGGTTAGATTAACCTACCCACCTCCCTCAGGCAAGTCAGAAGAGAGTGTTATTAACTACGGGTTAGGTTAAACAACCCACCCTCCCTCAGGTAAGTCAGAAGAGAGTGTTATTAACTACGGGTTAGGTTAAACTACCCCTCTTAGGCAAGTCAGAAGAGAGTGTTATTAACTACGGGTTAGGTTAAACTACCCCCTCCCTTAGGCAAGTCAGAAGAGAGCGTTATTAACTACGGGTTAGGTTAAACTACCCACCTCCCTCAGGTAAGTCAGAAGAGAGTGTTATTAACTACGGGTTAGGTTAAACTACCCACCTCCCTCAGGCAAGTCAGAAGAGAGCGTTATTAACTACGGGTTAGGTTAAACTATCCACCTCCCTCAGGCAAGTCAGAAGAGAGTGTTATTAACTACGGGTTAGGTTAAACTACCCACCTCCCTCAGGCAAGTCAGAAGAGAGCGTTATTAACTACGGGTTAGGTTAAACTACCCACCTCCCCCAGGCAAGTCTGAAGAGAGTGTTATTAACTACGGGTTAGGTTAAACTACCCACCTTCCCTCAGGCAAGTCAGAAGAGAGCGTTATTAACTACGGGTTAGGTTAAACTACCCACCTCCCTCAGGCAAGTCAGAAGAGAGCGTTATTAACTACGGGTTAGGTTAAACTACCCACCTCCCTCAGGCAAGTCAGAAGAGTGTTATTAACTACGGGTTAGGTTAAACTACCCACCCCCTCAGGCAAGTCAGAAGAGAGTGTTATTAACTACGGGTTAGGTTAAACTCCCCACCTCCCTCAGGCAAGTCAGAAGAGAGCGTTATTAACTACGGGTTAGGTTAAACTACCCACCTCCCTCAGGCAAGTCAGAAGAGAGCGTTATTAACTACGGGTTAGGTTAAACTCCCCACCTCCCTCAGGTAAGTCAGAAGAGAGCGTTATTAACTACGGGTTAGTTGCGCGCGTCCACCTCCTCTAATCCCGCTGACGAGCTGTTCTCGGCCCTGCTGGAGCAACGGAAGATGCTGATGGAGCGCAAGTCCCAGCTCCAGACAACACTCTCCGTCCTCGAGTCCGAGGAAATGGAGATACGAGGCGGCTCCGTCGAGTGTCTGGACACGCCCCCGCCCTCACCCGCCACTACCTCCGTCACAGTCGCCGCCACGCCCACCACATTTCCTGTTACCGGCGGCGGCGCTGAACCGATGCCTTTTGATGTGGTAAGTATTGCTTTTCATGTGCTATACAAAGCTAGCGCTTCACGTTTATACGGGGTGCGTTGTCAAGTTGCAAGGTACCCGATGTATTGCACCATTCAGTGCAATATACACATGGAGCCTGAGGGTTTAGCTTGTCAATATGTCAAATACACATGTCAAGTATGTGAATATCGTGTAGTTGGCAGTCAATCACAGTGTTATCACGATAAGACGACTATGGTTTGTCCAAGTGTCCAGATATACAACATTCCGTGTTGAATCAGCACATTCATTTTTCATTCATTTATCGTCGCTTAATCACATAGACGTTTTGCAGAAAATGCTGGCTATGTGAGCAATTAGGAATATGTTCTAGGAGGTCCAATAAAACTCATACATAAACTGTTTTATGGTTATAAAACTACGGAAACAGCGTCACACAGCGGCAGAGAGGGGAAATCTGGTTTCTAACATGGCACCCTTTTAGCAGCCTGCCACGAATTTGAAGTTCTGGTGATTAGTTTTATGACAGTTTAGCTGAAACATGTCCCCAATCTCAGGTGTCTCGGTTTGGAGTTAGAGTACGCGATACAGACGAAGATTCTCAACGCTGCCGACCGATTGTCTCAGGAAAAGGGTATCAGCCGGAGCCTCAAAAAGGAGCGGCTACAGGCGGCTCAACGCGCTCAGGTATGCTGTAGGGCAGGGATAGTGTGTGTATTACGTGTATTAATGTAGGCATATCAGGTTTTGACATTTCCCAACGAGTCTGAGAAATTTAATGCTTCGTACTTCACACTGCGAGGCGATGTTTTACGGGACTTGTGTCAAATATGTGTCAAATGTGTGTCAAAAGTCCCATGGATGGGACGTGGCGATTTGGGGCGGTATATGACCTGAAAACGTATTATTATGATGAGATAACATATTTTAGAGTTCCTAAGTGCCAAACCAACCACGCCCAACCCTCGGCCACGCCCAAATCCCACGTCCCATAAATGCTCGAAAAGTGTGTCAAATCTGTGTCAAAACCCATGGGACGGCGATTTGAGCAATCAGATATGCCTCCAAAACGTATTATTATGATGGGAAATCATATTTAGAGTTCCTGAGTGCCAAACCAACCATCTCCAACTTTCAGCCACGCCCAAATCTCACGTCCCATAAATTCATAGAAAAGTGTGTCAAATATGTGTCAAAAAGTCCCATGGATGGACGTGGCGATTTAGACCAGATATGCCTCAAAACGTATTATTATGATGGAAAACATATTTTAGAGTTCCTGAGTGCCAAACTAACCATTTCCAACTTTCGGCCACGCCCAAATCCCACGTCCCATAAATGCGCAAAAAGTGTGTCAAATATGTGTCAAAAGTCCCATGGATGGGAGGTGGCGATTTAAGGCGATATATGACCTGAAAACGTGTTATTATGATGAGATAACATATTTTAGAGTTCCTGAGTGCCAAACCAACCACGCCCAACCCTCGGCCACGCCCAAATCCCACGTCCCATAAATGCGCGAAAAGTGTGTCAAATATGTGTCAAAAGTCCCATGGATGGGGCGATTTGAGACCAGACATGCCTCCAAAACGCTATTATGATGGGAAAACATATTTTAGAGTTCCTGAGTGCCAAACCAACCATCTCCAACTTTCGGCCACGCCCAAATCCCATCCCATAAATGCGCGAAAAGTGTGTCAAATATAGTGTCAAAAGTCCCATGGATGGGACGTGGCGATTTGAGACCAGATATGCCTCCAAAACGTATTATTATGATGGGAAAACATATTTTTAGAGTTCCTGAGTGCCAAACCAAACTCCCAGCTTTCAGCCCACGCCCAATCCACGACTCCATAAATGCGCGAAAAGTGTGTGATATTAAGTCCATGAATTGGGACGTGGCGATTTGTTCGACTCTGCCTCAAGCAATATTATTATGACGGAAAAACATAATGCTTTCTAGAGTTCCTAGTGCCAAACCAACCATCTCAACTTTCATGCACTTCGTCCCACGTCCCATAAATGCGCGAAAGTGTGTCAAATATAATCCCATGGATGGGACGGTGATTTGAGACCAGATATGCCTCAAAGCAATAGTATTATGATGGGGAAAACATAGTTTAGGGACTCTGAATTGTAGACCAATGCGCCCAACCCTCGGCCACGCCCAAATCCCACGTCCCATAAATGCGCGAAAAGTGTGTCAAATGTCAGAATTAAGTCCATGGATGGGGACGTGGCGTTAAAGACGAACATACTCCAAAGCCATTATTATGACGGGAAAACATTTTTAGAGTTCTGGGCCCCCCTTCAATTTTCCACCCCCAAAACCCGTCCCATAAATCCCAAAATTTTCAAATTTGGCGGAAAAATGAATTTGGTTTTTTAGGAACTCTAAAAAGTTATCACATAAAATTTTTAAACCGCTAAAACCCCCACCCCCACCCAGGGATTTAAAATATTTGAAATTTTGAATTTTGGGACGGGGTGGGGTGGCCGAAAAATTATTTGGTTTGGACAAATCAAAAAATTTTCCCATGGCCCCCAAAGGGTACAATTTTTAATTTTTTCTCATAGGGGGGATTTTGGTGGAAAGGGGAGGTTTTTATTTGGCAAAAGTTTTGGGAATATCGCCTCAAATTCACGTCCCCAAAATAGAATTGATTTAAATTTCCCCACATTCACTATGCCACCAAAAATTTCAGTTCTTGATTAAAAAACCTTATTAAAATTAGCCCCCACAAAACATGTTTTATTTAATTAAACGTTGACATCATCAGGCTGGAAATTGTATGTCCATCTTTATTATTGTTTCCAGAAAATTTGAAAATTGATGGTTTTAACAATATCAAAGCAAAAAACATAAATTTTAAAAATTTTAAAACGGAAAAAAAATAAATTTCCTTTTAAAATCCAAAAGGAGATAGACAACAAAGAATCAAAGGGAACGGGGTTCTCATTTTAAAATTTTTTGGGGTGCTTGGGGGAAAACCCCCATTTGGGTGCTGAAATTGCGGGGTTGCCAAGTCCCTAAAACAGCCCCCACTGCCCGTTCCTCAAATTAGACCCTTTTTACTGCCACAGAGCCACGCCACACTGAGGTGTGGCAAAAGTTTACCCAGTGTCAGATTTTTAGTTCTCCACACAAAGCTTTTTTCCCCCCGGCCCCGCCCCACCGGGAAAACATTGTCCCTTAAATCCTTATGACCCAAGAGGGGGTAAAATTTCCAAAAAAAAGAAAATTATCTGGAAAATTTTTTAATTAAATTTTTAAAATTTTCATTACT
>WFMF01000767.1:14258-48872 GCA_011033025.1 Beroe forskalii | reverse complement strand
CCTCTCAAACTCAATTGAATTGATCCATGACTGTCAATCCGAAATATAGTTCAGACTTTACAGGATGCAATAGGTTCTCACCTATTGGAGTAATGAATGGCCACACAAGCATCCAGTAGTAACTCAGGTGATGCATGCTATACATGAACATGGTGTTGTTCAGTCTGTACATGCTGTATACCCAAGTACAGGATACCACCTGTGGGATGTGATTATTATTTCTTCATTTTAAATCTTTCCAGTTATTCATAGTTGTAAGTAGACTGTAGAGTCTTTTTTTGTCAAAATGATAGAATAGCTATGATTTCATTGTTGTTGACTTGTTGCTCTATCCTGGTAAGCTCATTAAATATGATCCTTGCAGATGGTACTCAATACTCATCCTACCATTAGCGCAGCAAGAAGAGGTACAGGCCAGCTGTAGACGAACTCCTGCAGTATCTGATAAACAAAGAATCCGAAGCTTTTCTGTAGAGTGTAAAGCTGAAAATAGGATATGTCATCAAAATCCAATCAAACAGGGTGCACCATGACACAATAGATCTTTCACCTCGCCACGAAAATCAGTCGCATGAGTAAGATAATTAGGGGTCAATCAACACCCTCTGCCCACCTTACCACTGATATGAGAGCTGCTAGTGTTATTGCCAAAACGCAGGATGGGATCCGTGAGAAGGAGAAAAAGCCAGCTCCAAATATAGATGTAGAAAGCGTTTCTAATAGAGCCTGTCACAATGATGAAGTGTACCAGTTATTATTATTGTTATGATTTGTAGCAAATACAAAACTTCGATAAGTAACTGATAAATTGAAGATTTAAATCGACATATTTGGTAAAAACCGTAAAATAATTTTTAGCTTTTAAGCTATTCACACCTGGATTGGACAGAAGCAGAGTAAGGTGATGCATATCAGCATTATGGGCAGCACTGCGATTGTGTGCTTGTGGAAAGACAAGGAGTCCACCAGCAGTGCAAAGGAAACATACTCTCCCCCTGCTGCCAGATCCATCACAGCATCCATGTTAAAACTTATCCTGTCCACAAGTCCGTACTGGACTTTCTTAGTCCACGTGTTGGTGATGAGCTTTAAGTACGACATGTTGAGCGAGAAGAAGACTGTGAAGATGATGGTGCCTAGCCAAGTTAGGCACAGAATTATAACTCCTGAAATACAGCAGCTTCATTTTAGTTTGCTTTCAGAAACGAGTGAAGTTTGCGCCTTGAGCAAAAAAATTGCAGCAATTTTGATTCCTATAATAATATAGTTGCAGCAGATTTATTTGAATTAGAAACAAGACTTGAAGTAAAAACCTTGCAAGTTGACCCAGTTTTCTCTTGGATTGTACGAAGACAAGGCTATGTTGACTCCTGATGCTACAAAGTTAAAGGTGATAGCCATAATACCTGAAAACATGAGCTCATGTAATAATCAGCAATTATAACTTCACAATTTTCAAACTCTTTTTTTCAATTCTAAAGTAAGATATCACAATTTCAGTAAGAAAACCAATCTATGGGGTTAATGAACGTAAATTGATCCTTAATTTCACGTGTGAAATGAAAGAAAATATTTCCACCATTTCGAATTGTTCCTACCAGCTTGAGTCCACGACTCAGGGTTTGACATGAGGTGTCTGATATGTTCTGCTATTGACTCCCCTATTGGGACGTTCAGATCGAACAGGAAATCCAGGAAATCTTGGTTAGCTGCACCTCTGAGTGACATGTACACGGACCCCGCCAGAAGTCCGAACAGTGGGATTATGACCAGAAAGACGTAGAATATGTTACGGACTGAAGGCTTCGTAAACGTCATTATACCTGTAAAGAGGTTCAAATATATTCATACCTGAAAATGTGATGTAGGTACCTAAGTAAGTACCCATAGAATTAATAGAATTAATTACCATTGAAAATAAACGCCTAGAATCAGCTTGAACAGAGATTTTGATGAATGATGAAATTAATTATTTCAATTTGAAGTAACCAGCTTAGATACAAAACATACCACAAAATATGAGCACTGTTCCGCCAATGATAATGATTCGGAGTTCAACTTCTGATGTCACAAAGTCTGTGATTGCATCAAATACCTCTGTCGTATTATCGAATCTCGAACTATTGTCGAAGAACTGGCTGACAAGGGCAGTCTGAGCAAAAGTACCTAAGAAATTGAGAAAAATTTAAATTGATCAATCTTTAATTTGTGAATTATTTTGGTGTGACTCAATTATTGATCAATGACCCATATAGTGAAAGATATACTCTTTACTTTTATTCACTTTACGTTCAAAAAGTCAAAATGTGATGCTACACCATACTGCATAAATAACGAAAATATATTATCCTTCTCTAACGCCAATCTCACTTATGAATTGCAGGTTATGATGCTGAAAAAGGTACACTGCAGGGGAGAATTTGCACATGGGAGCCACGGCATCGTAGACTTCTTGCAATGTGGGACTGGATTCCAGCAGTTCCGTACAGTTGCTCACGGCACACAGTTGGTTGATGCAGAAGTTCCAAGGGTAGCTGAATAAGACGTGCGGTGTACACTTAGTGTGTTTCAAATGAGATACTGCATTGTCTTTGAGAAATCGATTCTTGGATTTCGAAAATAGATAAGGAATCTAGCTTATGATTTATAGAAATTAAGAAACCTGCATATACAAGTATACAGCAGGGATCATTCATTAAATCAATGAGATGCCTAGAAACTGAAATTAAGTAAGCAGGATACATACATGTGTTGTTTTTCGCTGGGCAGGTATCCCGGTCTAGGATCGCTGGTTATCGCCTCGTCTATCAGATCGTCTGAGCGAAAATATTTTAAGTCAGAAATCATCTCACGAGATTTGAATAGTATTGGAACTCTGCTTATTCAAAGTTTTTATTACAAATTGCTTCAGATAATTCATTATTCAAAAATGGCAATGTGAAATAGCAAAATAATGACGGTTCTTTGAAGTGTTTCTCAGGCTAAAACTGAGAGAAAATTATTATATTAAAAAGAGCAAAGAAAAGAGAGGCTAATATGGAAATCGTTGGATATTTACTAAATTCTTGGTTTGAACTGAAGAATTGCACTTCCACATAGGTGAAAAGATAACTCAGCACATTGACAGTCGGAAACAAGTACAGCACCACTAGCAGTAGATTCACAAAGAGGCAACCTGAAATTTTCAGTGGTTTGTTTAAACTTTCTCAACAAGCAATGAATCAACAGCTATTATGACACATATCTGCGAATCATTATTGAAAAATCAAAAGCGTGTGACTATTGTTTTTAAAATTAAAATAGAAATCCACTGAAGCAAATTAAGAATTTGCCCAATCAAAAGTAACTCTTACACCATCCGAGTCCAGTGAATATTGGATGAACTTTTCTCCAGACAGTGATGGGTCCTTTCCTGAATGCAGTTGTCAGATTTTTATTTTGAGGACTTCGGATAATTGGATTGCTTGCACCATGTTTAAATATGAATTGATCCTGTCTAATTCCCATTCAACATGTGCATGATATAAAATAATCCGGATGAAATTTTTTTATAGCTTTAATGAATTCTTCGAATCTACTAACCTGAAAATCTGTCCGAGGTCAATGTCGACGATGAATGCCGGCAGAGTGAATAGTAATTGTACTATGAGACACTGTATAACGAATACATCTGGGGATGAATTTCATTAATCATTCCGTTGATTGAACTGTTGTCAGCTTTTAGTTACTTAGCTATAATCAGGAAAGAAGAAAAAAGAAACTTTGTAACTTTAATTGCCTTCCGAGACTTATAATAGGTAAAATTGAGCTAAAACCCGGAGGGATATGAACTCACATTTCCCGAATGCGTAGTACTTGTACACGAATCCGGAGAGTATTCCGGCTCCTATTGCTGGCTCCGGATGCTGCTAAGACGAAGGTCTGAGGGGATGTCCACTCACCCCGGCTGTCTGTCGGGTAGATGATTCCCAGGGGGTATTTCCTCCTGAGAGGGGGCGTGTTAGTTTACCCGCAGAACACCCTGGCTCAGCCAATCAGAGAGCTGAATCATGGAGACCCTGTGCGCTGATTGGTACGAAGTTTCCCTGCGTCGAGATAGGGCAAGTTATGTGCCAGTTTGAAATAAAATAGCCGGAGTCTGGAGATGGGTACGGCTGGGCGGCAGGCCTAGATGACGTCCAAACCAGAGACTGGATTACCCAGTACCCTGACCTTTCAGTAATTCAGTGCGGTGTTATTCCTGGCTTGGGTGTTCCAGTCCAAGGCAGTAATACCCATGGCTCCTTGGACTTGAACACCAGGGTAGTGCCTCTGGTTATTCCCGACGGTAACCCCATAAACCATCGTAATAGAATATTACAACGCCATGATCCACCAATAATTAGATAGTAATTAGTGAGTTGTTTACTCAATTGTTCATACATGTCGGAGATGCACTCTTCGAAACCTCTTCCTAAAGGAATCAGCAATTTTGGGCAGGCTTGCCGAGTGTAAAACTACATTTACTTGTGTTTGTAAATCCTCCACTTCTCCCTCGATTCAGCGTTGTAAACTAGACTCGACCACAGCGGACTGAATGTGAAGAGGGCTAATATCACCCACTGGATAATAACCACGAAGCTGGGCCACTCTGTGTACTTCTGGAATACCTGCAGGAAAATTTAAGCTAGAATTTCTGAAATATGCAAAGCTATTCAGCTAAAGTGGCCTCCTATTTTTTGGTAGAGATAAGCAAAAAGCCCAATTATTTTATTGGTTTCACATCCCAATTATAATGCATTTACAACAATGAATCATGCTTACTGGAGACGTTTGACAGTCCACCAAAACAGGATGACCATAGTTTACACTGCTTAGAATCTGAAAAATAAATTTTTTATTAAAATAACAAATATAAAATAAAAATTCCACATTTTAACAGAATTTTAATGCTTAAAATTGTAAAGAATTGCGAGATCTGGCCTTTTAAAGGCCAGATCTCGCAATTCTTTTTTAATACTTTTTTAATAAAAAAGTATTTGGTTGAATTATCATTTTGGTTTTTATATCATTTCTGTTCTGTCATCTTGGTTTTGATCATCCTGGTTATTTCATCTAGGATTCTATAAAAAGTAATCGCATGACTCACTGTAGTGGTGTTAGTAGCGTATGCCTCTCTGGTAGTTTCATCTCCAAGGACAGAGCTCACTACGTAGATAGTACTCTCCGTGACTGCGTTGATCAGACTTCGATTAACCTGCAAAGTCAGAGAATTCCAGGGGGAAAAGTGAGGGAAACATGAAGTCTACATTCTACCTCCTGAAACCTAAATCTAGCTCTGATATCATATCATATAATGATTTGTACCTTTACCTCAACCCTTTCCTTCCAATCCCATCACATTTCTACTAAAGTACTAAGAATTTTCATCGGCAGCTTATAAGCTTACCCACAGATCCACGTGATATTGGCCAATCAGCCCACAAATTGACCGTTACCTCGCACGATGATAAGCCGATGTTATGACAACTTCGGGATCCTGAGCCTATACACCTCCTTATAATTACCTGTACATAAATAGCAGCTATAAAAGCCCCAAAGAGCCCAGGAGAGAGAATCCAGGTCACATACTGCTGGAGTAGGACAGGTATCTGATACCCGGCCTTTGATCCACACATCGTCATTGAACCTTGATGAAATGATATGATGATTCAAATGATAATCTGAAAGTTTTTCGTCAGCACTAAATTGATTTAATCCCGCTAACGGGTCTTCCAAAATTTTAACGTATGATTACTACTTCTAGTATAGTTTAAACATAATAATCATTCTTTGATATTGTCTCAATCTGAAACACTTCCCGTCTCACCAATTTATCAATGACGCAGTTAGTTCACCTGTAGATGCTGTAAATCCACACGACTGCGAATACCTCCGTACACGCCAAGAAAAGTGTTGGAATGGGATACATAATCTGGTCCACCATCAGAAAGAGGTGCTGCCCGTTCTGCAGCCCAAATACCAAACCAATCGTGCAGGATAGTAAAGCATAGGCGACTGAGATGGGAGTTGTTTGATAAACAAAAATTAGTTTCAGGATTCACGTATTTTATTCAATTTAATTCTTATTAACAAAGTTGATATATAAAAACATAAAAACAGGACAAATTTCCTAACATTGGCTCGATCTCAGAAACCCTTACTTGATAAGAATGTCCGTTTGTACGCCAGTTTGAAGGGTACAATCTTGTTGGGGAACTCGATGTCCATGAGTGCTGTGATAACAATCTCCCCATAGCAATGGCGGATACGTAAGTTATCACGAACATGGCAACGAAGTACAGAGCAACAATCACCTGATATTGTAATTATTATCGAAATGCTTCATGCTGGCAGGGGGCATGGGATCCTGATTAATTTTTATGGGTCAAATGAAATTGAATATTGTGGAATGTTTACAATGGCGACGGTTATTTTCCCACAAAGTTATCTACTCACATTCGCAAATAAAGCCCCATTTAAGGTACGTTCCACTGTTTCTATAACTGCAGGTACAATCACGTAGAACACGCTGATATCCAAAGGAAGCTGAAATTATTAAGGCTTTGGAACATATTTAATGGTTTTAAAAGAGGATTTTGGAAGATGATGGACGTTTTTCGAAACAATTAATGCAAAATATGATAAAACTTCTCCATAACGTACCTAGTACACGATTCTAAAAGATCATGAAGTTTTAAAAGCATTTTCAGATAGTGACTATTGTAGAATTGATGAATTACTAAATTACAATTCTGGAGACGGACTCTTGCACAGTTGCATCCAGTGTACTTACAGTCACTAAGTTCTCTAAGCTCGGTACTGCAGGGTAGTAACTAGCCACAGGGAGCAGAAGAAAGCAGGAAATGATCGGAATGATTAATCCTGCGAGAGTTTTTGGCAAGGATTAGTATGGCTGCGGCTAAAAACCCGATACATCCCTGGAAAGTACACCAAAACAGACTCAATAAGCGCGTTTCTATGACTTTTATAGCAAATCTGCGAACATCGTATAATACTTCTCGGGAAATAATGTTAACTATCAATTATAGTCCTTCTCTCACCCCAAATAAAAACGAGGATTCCGTCTGTGAAGATGTACTCCTTTCTGTCTGCGTATCCTGAGAAGGTGGAGAAAACCCCAGTTCCGATAAGGCATCCCCTGAGGGCCTGCACCAACCCGTCTATCCACGCGTCTGGATCAAGTAGCCTATCCGTCTGCGATTATTATATAACGATATAGTTAGCACGCACTCCTACGAAAAATGATACAAAATGTGATGTTGTAAATTCAAAACTTGAAAACTTTTGATTGGAACGAAAACGTCCTATGATAGATGGTTATTTTTGGTGTAATTGTGAAAATGATTTTAAGCAGTAAGAGAACAAACGTCAGCATCAAAGAGTTGAAATAATCTGGCAATTGGTTCGTCGACATGTAATGCATTGAGGTTCCACGTGCTGAAGGCTTTAGCGAAGAGGAAGATTAGAACCAAGAGAGGGAATGTGAGGGTAAAATAGAAAATCTGAAAAAATATCTATTATTTGTCGTTTAGAATAATTGTTTGTTTGCCGATCATACCAATATTGTCAATTTATACGATGGATCAATGATACCAATTCTCTCATTTTCTGACAATAACGGTGATAAAAGTGGAACTATAATATGTAACATGGGAGCATTGATAATACTAAAGATTCCTACCTTCCCTCTGAACCAGAGTTTGCCGCTCAGGAAGGCCCCGATAAGGAGCCATGTCCCTGCAATGACAATGAAGGGCCATGTCCTCTCGTAGTTGTTGTACCAGGTGAAGTCGAGGCCCGTGAATGCCTCCGGGGACACGTGTAGGAACTCATTGTACCAGTGGAAGAGCGGCTGACTTTCCTGGAAGTGGGATGAAACTTACTGGAATTCTTACAATATTTATATGGTCATGATTCCGACGAAATATCAAACCCCTGGCACTGTAAAATGCAAAATTATTAAACTGAGGCGCTAGACACTTATAATCAGAATTGTTATGAATGCCATCAAAATCCTTCCTTATTTGTTTGAATAAACCTGACTATCCATGACTTACGATACAGCATTTGAGTTCCACGCCCGTCCATCCGCTCTCCTCGCAGTTCCCTGATCCGAGATAGCCCACACTTTGGCTGTCTGCCGCGCTCCAGATAGCCTTGACAACGTAGTAGAGGGACCACGCTGAGACCGTGTTGAAGTAGCAGTTCTTGATGAACGCGATCAGGAACATCCCTGGAGGGGTTGTTGGGATACTTATTAACCGGGGGGGGGACCTTGGACCCTGAGAGTCCAGTCAGGTGTAGGGGGCGTCGCCTCGAGGGAGAACATAACATCCCCACAACACTCGGGGGACTGTGGATGGGAACAAGTTCCATAACTCCCCGGTGGAGTTGAGTTAATGATTTTACTTATTGGAATGTAACCAACTGGTAAGAATCGAACTTTCATTGAAACTCATCACATAAACTTTTCAATATCTGCACAATAAATTATATTTAAAGTTAAATTATCGGTCGTTAAATCCATGTCAACCTTTTCCGACTCCCGAGAATATCTTATGGATCCGTTCCATGTTCACAATGACACCTCTTCTGAAGACTTGGCCAACGAGCAGCTCTATGATAAGAGTGGGGAAGGCGAATGCAACCGAAAAGATGATGTAGGGCACCAGAAACGCAACTGAAATAAATGATGGTAAGTTTCAGTATCTCGAGCCAGGGTTAAAAATAGCATACTTCCATCTTTCCATATCACATTCTTCCTATCTACGTATCTACTTATCTACATATCTTTGATTTATATTTGAGGTATTATGAGCTCAATACAAGATAAGGCTTGGATTTGAAAACAGCATACTATAATTCAGTTGTAAGTTCTACAACGTCAGAAAATATGTACCTCCTCCATGTTTTACCAATCCTTTTGCGAAAGGTTCCAAGTTGTCCACTGTCCACACTATTGACATGAGCGCTAGGACGAACTCTATCCGACTCGAAAAGATGGGGCGTTTCTGAAATGGTAATAAACTAAGAAAGTTCGAACCGTGATCGCGAACATATCGCAAGATTACTATTTGCCTCTATTAACCTGTCAATTAATTTCTTGGAATTTGTAAAGTGGAATTTACTAATGCTGCACCATACCCCCTTTATAACTTGGTACTACTCTGAAGGGTATACTTCTGAGCACTTTCCAAATTACGCGACAGGTTGTGGTATACCTAACCCGTGTCCATCTTAATGAAAACAGGCATATTATAAAGGTGTGCAATATTGTGCTCCTGCTATTGAGGGAATTCGCTCACGAACTCGTTTCTTCTTTTTAAGATTTTACATGCCAAACAATATTTCCTACTTGTTCGATCTTTGCCTCTTTCTCCACGTCCACTCTGTCATTTCTCCGGAAGGGGGCCTGGGTCAGTACGTCGTAGTCAAACCCCGGTACTCCTTCGATCTGAGCCCCTGACCCCGTCACCGGTAGTCCTGGGATTAACACGTGCCTTTTAATAAAGTCATGATTTATTCGCTCTTCTTACAATTTTACACAGTAGGAAATTGCAAAATTTACGAAAAACAGCAAACTTCGTGCATGATACTATGCTAGCATGAAACGATCCGAAGGCCACGGAGAGTTCCAAGGTAGAGAATTGATTCTAACTTCCAAGGGGCTTGATGGTTAATTGTTTATACTGATACGAGAGAATCGTTCATCAGAAGGTTTCGCAAATCCCCGTTTACCTGCCGCACTGAGCGGAACCTCTGCTGTCACGTTTCCAATGGTAACCCTCGGCAGGGGTTTCGGAACAGCCGCTTTCTCCTTCTCCATCCCATCAAACCTATCATACATGGCCCCCTGAGAGGCCGCACTGACCGTGTTGTCGATGGTTGTGCCCCACAGCCACAGGTTCATGACCCGGCGGGGCCCGCGGAACTTGATACTGGCTGGTGGCTCGCCCGTGGAGGTGCCCTCACCCGGGCCAGGTCGGGCTGTGGGCGGGTTCGTGGAACTGTTGATACTGCTCATGCTGAGTGTTTAGTATCCTGGGAGTCACTCTGAGATGGGAGGGTGTTCCAAGAATAGGATAATAGGAAGATTTCCACGAATTGTTTGTTAACTTGTGACTATGCTTTGAATTTTTAAGAAATCCTTTTAATCCAAAAGATCCATTGTCTCACCCAAAAGCCATTGCTGTATGAGAATAATGATGAAAGTCATTGCAACACGAAGAGAACTCAATTTACAAATATAAGCAGAGATATCTAAGATGATCATAATTCTAATGAATTTGATTTGAAAGCATGAAACATGAAATCGACGTGCGTTATTATTTGCCGAAGAAATGAATACCAAAATACAATCCAACCTTCAGTAGCAACCTACAAAGCAAACTTGCAACCAATGTGAGACAAGTCAATCATACATTGCCGATGTATAGTGAGCAAAAGTGGGGCACAATCACAAAACGTTAACAATCCCTCATGCTTTGAGAAAATCATTCTCAACATTCCATGTACATTGAACACTTGAACAAGTATACGAATGGTATTATCACAGTTAAGACACTACGGCATTTTCTGGTAAAACACTCTTCAAATTCATTTTACGAGTTTGTGGACAAGAAGGAGGAAGGGGTCCATAATGGCCGGTATTTGGACAGCCCGTTCTTTAGCCCGTTCCCATCTGTATTTAGTGGTGCTTTAATTATTTAATTAAAATTATATTTGCTGCAGAGTTCACTCTAAAACCTAAGTGTGCCGCAGCGTCCACCCCCAAAACTCAAAAATGTGCCTTAGAGTCCTGTGCCGTAGAGTCCTGTGCCGTAAGGTCCAGTGCCCTAGAGTCCTCTGCCGTAAGGTCCAGTGCCCTAGAGTCCTCTGCCGTAGGGTCTAATGCCCTAGAGTTCTGTGCCAGTGTGCCGTACTGTGCTAAACCCTTTCACAGATTCACTCTCTTGTTACAATATAACTTTCCTAACTTTCCACCCTTTCACTGACCAAATGTGGTAGTCAGCTTGGCCTATGTAATGGATCTGTTGGTTGATCTGTTGGGTGTGGATCTTTGGTCTGGTATTTCGGGTGCGGTCCTTTGTTGGTCTTTTAAGCTTTTAGCCAGGGCAGTGAGGCAGGGAACTGGGATGACTTGAAACAATCTGTCCGCAGGCCTCACTGAGACTACCCAAATATGAGCGATTATCGACTCGTATTGTTCTGAGTGTGACGTACTCGATTAACAACTTCTTTAGCGTGTCAGACCCGTTTTATCAGGGCTTTTCCGTCAGACCTTCAGCCTGATTTACATCATTTTAACTACTTAATACCTTCCAAGCTCCCGGCACACACGTGAAATGACCACGGACCTCCCTATAGTTTCTATTCATAAACTTATACGATAAACAGTTATTGTCTGTTATTAAATATCAATACGGTGAAGCACTGATTGCTGTGCTTTGAACAGCCACTATGCAACAGGATCTCGGATGAATACTGGGCATCTTTTATTTGCAATTATAGATCTTCTGTGCTAGCATCGGTTGGGAACGCAGTCGCTCAGCTATGTTTATGGTCCGTAAATGGGAGTTCTTAGAGTTTTGAATGGTTGTTTAAATGTTTAGCCGTGAAATTGTTTCCATCTAGGATATTAAATTGTTACGCCCGACGTTACCAGGTCATTAGAACCAAAGCCATCGCAAAGGTGTCAGTAAAGAGTATTCTAACTTTGTCCATCCGTCATAAAAGGTCTTTTTATAAACGTAGTAAAGGCTAAATAGCATAATTGAGCATAAACATCATTCAAAATACGCGAATGTGTCGTTTTCTCTCATTCTATCACTGGATGATCGGTTTATTGCCGCGGTTTCCTAGTTGAAGCTGATCGTCTTTGGTTAACTAGTAGGTAGCCTTCTGATATGCGTTAGCTCTATTTATTTCGTTCACTGAGGACACCACTAACTTGTGTCCTTCGTCTACGACCTACGTGGGTTTGTCCATCCTTAGCGCGCAGCACGGGCCATAGAGGGTATTGATTTGGGAAAACCCCTTCAATCATTCGTCACTCTTTTCAACAAATTGTTCGCATATTGCTGCTTTCTCCAGTTGATTTTAGCATCACGGTCTCCCCTCCGTTAGTATGATGATGTATTGATGCAGGACTATTGAATGTGGTGTGGTATTGCCGCCAGCATAATCATTGGAAATCCTCCATTGACCACCCTCACAGCGATTACGCAATAACAAATTGTTAACGATCCCCAAGGGCGGTCCTTAGGAAGTCAGGAATTTGGATTGTCCATAGTGTGAGTACTAAACAGGCATCCCCTTAAACGGCAAGGATCTCGGTAGTGACTATTGTTATTGAACATTTCTTGGGGTTTGACAATGCTTTGTACTCACCTCTCCATTAGCAAGGCTTTGTCCAGCGCTTCACCATGAACCTCCTTTCGGTTTACTATTTGACGCATCATCCCGGAACCCCTGGTCCTCGAATAATTAGACACAAACCACCATATGAATTATATGATCCACACTCTACTGGGTGGGGCGCATAATTAAGTCGTGCATTAGTCATCGTTTAAAGCTTTTCAATTGCTGCATTGACAGTCTTCATCGATGGGTTCATGATCAACATAAGACAAAATATCATAATTAAGCAATTACTTGACGGAATATTGCACAACTTCAATAATCGTGATCGAGGCAAGAGTTAGCTGCCTCCGTGACAGTACAATGGATCCTAATGAGGAAAGGATGGTAGATTTTGCCGGAATTGGCTATACAAAGGTTACAATGGATTTCGCTGCCGGCCATAGTATATCGGAATGTGCAGTACTATAATTTAGCAATTAGTCAGAGCTCATGATATGAATTACTCTTCCGATCTACAAAGCAGTACTCACTTCTCTATTTGCCAAGTTCATTTTGAGATGGATCAATTTGAGATGGATTTTTGATGGATTTGTACTTTGACGCACGCTATGTAGTAACTATAGTAGGTATATTTCTTTTTTGCCATTTCACTGTGGAATGATTCTTTATTCATCCTTTGATCGCAGATGATTTTTGCGATCAAATTTTAACTCTGAAGTAGGGAAGAAGAAATCTATTGAGAGTTATGCGGGCAACTTTGATTACAGGTGAATAATGAATTTTGTATTCGAAAATGTTCTATCAAGAATTTTCACGCATTTTGGAAATTCCAAGGAAGTTCTGGAATATAACACATTTCGATAATTTAATGAGTTAATACTTTCTGATTATTGTATAGTGTCATGCATTTACTATTTTTTGAAGCTAATCTAGGAATTTTACAGGTTTTTTGGCATTATGTGTGGTACAAGTTTCTTACAGTGGAGTCATCACTGAAGATGATATGGAGGAGGGTCCAGGAGTAGATTTCAGTGGTCTGCAGAGTTCTGAAGATTTCAGAGGTCGTCGGGATGCTGAAGATTTCAGAGGGCTACAGGACTCTGAAGATTTCAGAGGTCGCCGGGATGCTGAAGATTTCAGAGGTCGTCGGGATGCTGAAGATTTCAGAGGTCGCCGAGAAGCTGAAGATTTCAGAGGTCGCCGAGAAGCTGAAGATTTCAGAGGGCTACAGACTCTGAAGATTTCAGAGGTCGCCGAGATGCTGACGAATTCAGAGGTCGCCGGGATGGCGAAGATTTCAGAGGGCTGCAGAGCTCGGAGGAATTCAGAGGTCGCCGGGATGCTGAAGATTTCAGAGGTCGTCGGGATGCTGAAGATTTCAGAGGTCGCCGAGAAGCTGAAGATTTCAGAGGGCTGCAGAGCTCGGAGGAATTCAGAGGTCGCCGGGATGCTGAAGATTTCAGAGGTCGCCGGGATTCTGAAGATTTCAGAGGTCGTTGAAGTACATTATAACCCTTTCGTCTCGACCTTTTGAGGCGCAGCGTATTACGCCGCACTTGGGTACTTTTTTGCGGCGCACACAAATGCCGCAAAAAAGTACCCATGCGCGGCGCATAACTAATGTGCCGCGCCTCAAAAGGTTGTGACACCACGCTGTACAGACATTGCATTTTCAGATAAGTTTTCGACAGGCCATCCGTCACTTGCCAGCAATATCAATTTAGTCCGAAGTTTGAACTTATGAGTGTATAATGTAGATATTTATTATTAGATGATATTAATTGTTCGAAAATTCTTTTATTCTAAATCATGACAACCATTGCTACTTGCACAAACTTATAATTACATTGTTATAACATTACAAAAACCTCGTGTTTTCAATTAGTTTCACCATCTCCCACCAGATAAAAGTGCCACAAGAGCACAAGGGTTAAACAATGAACTTTTAAAATTTCAAGAGTACTTATATCTCTTACAAAATTATTGGGTCCGTAATATAAAGGTCCTGGATGCTAAAATATCAAAGAATTACTCCTCAGCACCATCAATTTCCTCAAGTTTTTCTCCAAAAGATCGAGTACTAATCGGGGAAACAGAACTTGAAAGACGTTACATGATTAGGTGCTGAAATGGCTTGGGTTGAGCTGTGTCGTTGTCTATTGCGTACACGAAAACCTGAGCGGTGAAAAAGTTTCAGAACACTCAAAATGAGCTCATTAATCATTTGAATTTCTATATTCCACTTAGATTTCATGACTTGCGTAATTTTACAAGTTCCTAGTTATCTAGTAGGTAGATTTGCATTCGTTAAACGGCCGTTCCTGTTAATTATCATGAGTAATTGAGTCACTGTATCCAAAGACCAAAACAACGCAAGTATCGACTCCCAAACAATGAATTTATCTATAATTACTCAATCATCTTAGATAATGATAGAAATAAGATAGCATATAGTACCTGGTTCTTCACGACGGAGGTCTCATCCCAGCTTTTTGTCAGATTGAATTTCGACGGATATTCGTCACAAAGCTGAATGAAAGCAGTTTTTGGAGTGATTTCTTATTTCAATCCAGAAATCGTAATTTTTCAAAAAAAAGTAAAAATTTGTTTATTTTGCCTACGGAGGGTAAAACCGTAACATTTCCGTTTAATATGCTAATATAGTACAATTAAATGAGTGTACAACGTTTCAATACCTGGAAGTAGCCGTGAACTGACTCCATTATTCGAGGTGCGAAGGGCTCGTTGGGATCACTTGCACTCACTTTACTGGACTTAATGTGGCAATCGTTGGGGTCTATTGGCTGCTTCATGGGGTACGCTTGGAAGAAGTAGGCGTAGATGTCATCCTGAAATCAAACATTCTCAGGCATTACCCATGTGCAGGGACAATACATACTGTCAAATGGCAACCACTTTCTATTACAAAATATGAAAAAGGGTGAAAAAGGGTGAAAAATATCCTAGAACGCTAGAAAATAAATAGTTGATTAAAGTGGCTCGTATGTAGGTGATCTGACCTGTTCCTCGTAAGAGCAGGTGCCAAACACCAGTTCCAGGTCCTTGGTAACGATGACAGAAGGTAGGAACTCTCCCTCCTCTTTTACCACATTCATCCCTGCCTCGTGGGTTGTCGTGGTGGTGACGATTCGTTCGCGGATGTGGGGCAGCTCCTCCGCTATATCAACTAGGGATGCATATTATTTGTACACTGTATTGGGGAATGTGAATTGGGGGAATGTGAATTGGGAAATGTTACCGATTGTAATCTGGGGATGGGTTGATTATTAATTTTCAGTACCCAAACTAATAATTTCGTTCGATTTTGACAAAGAAATGCAGTGAAATTATCAGCGCTCGTCTAGACGAATCGAATGAACTAAAAATCTAAGCTCTATCTCCTTTGATCTAAACTTAACTTACTGTATGTATCCGCTGACTTCGCAAAAGCTGGTCCTTTGATCGGTGGGAACCATGCCCGTTTCTGGGGGTTCAGCGAGTCTATTGCCGTGAAGCGGATCCAGCAAACATCCTCAGTGGAGTAATTGGACAGGTCTAGTTGAGTTGGGAATTCCTTGTTCAGCTACGGGAAATGTTACGTCAGATATCAACAAATATTATCCGATATTACCTCAGATATCTATCAACTATTATCAGATATCTATGTGTCGGATTGAAGACTTTGGTGCGTCCAATATTTGGACTGCTGATAACTGAAAATTTGTGTGCCCTTCAGACAGTCAGACAGAAAACTGATTCTGATCACATCACAAATAAATTATCCAAAAATTGAGTATGTAGGCTTTTCATAACACTCCTCACTTTTCGCGCTGTGAAACCGCCGCGACAACAGATTCCCACATCATTATAGTAATAACTCTCCAAAAATTGCGAAGGGCTTCTTTTTCATAGCACCTTTTCACTTTTCGAGCTGTGCAACTGCCGCGACTTCGTCTCGGCGGTATCTGCTCTCAAAGTGAGAAGATATTAATTTATCACATACCGTGAAATATCCGTATGTGGTAACTACACTTCGTTTCCCATCGCCCCCCACAGCAGCACTTCCATCAACTGTCTGGATCATGTACCTCCAGATGAGGGGTTTCTTGGGAACACCCCTAAACGGACAGATCTTTTCCTTGCCCAGGGGGAAGGTAAACTTACACTCGTTCTCCGCTGTGAGAATGAGAGGGTTTAGGGAGTGACGTAATTTGTCTTGGTTTTAAATGGTTATTTTATGACTTTGAAGCAACCATTTCGTTGGGTGAACAGAATGCTTTGTGAAGGAAAAGAACAGATATTTATATCTAGACGTTCTCCGCTGTGAGATCATTACACAACGAAAAGTTATCAGCTTGTCCTGGGATTGTGAACGGTATCGGCTGTTCGTCAGAGTACTCGAAAATGTCGTATACACCTAAAAGAAAGAGAAATAAGCCATCGTTAAACCTCGAAAAAATGTGCCTATATAATACTGGACTTCTATAGGTTACGAGTAGCTTTCAAATTAGACAAATAAATCAAATGTAACAAATTCTGCACATTGATTTTCTGCATTTATTCTACCTAATATACGGAGTATTTAGCTATTTACTCCAGATTGAACCATCAGGACCTGTGTGCCCGTAGAATTGCCCGCGTTTTAGTTTATTGATGACTTCCGGCTCCACTATGTTCATTCCGGTCTTAGGTCTCTCATCTTTGAGATAGCAGTTGGGCGGTGGGTTGTTTTCCATGCACTGAGACAAGGAAACTGTGAATCAAGTGAAAAATTGGAGTGATTTAGAAATGGCCTTCAACGTAATTTAAACCATTTTCCCTGAATCACACGCTTGTGATGAGTTTAAAAGCAACTCTGTGCCCGTACCTCTTTCATTGACATCTTGTAATCCAGGACTGCCACGCATCCAAATATCGTGTCCTCGCCGTAAGGTTTGTCTGCCCTGAAAGCGATACTCCGTTGCATCTCCTTCCTCGATTCGGTACCCTTTTTAAACCTCTGGAGTGCGCTTCTGCGCAGTGCTGCTTCCTTGCTGCAGCCCTTCTGATCCACCATATCCTGTAGACGTCTCACCAGGGAACCCTTGGGGTCAGACAACAGAACTCGCTCCATTCCTGTGGGAGGACTTTAATTTCAATTTGTTTCAAGATTTATAATTTTAATTTTTTTCTTGCTGTTCTACAGTAAGAAAAAGCATCAAAATGTTTGGAATGTTGAATTACCTTCTGCTTCAGCCCGCTCTTCAATGGTTTGGTCCTCGTAATTAACGATCTTGCGGGTGAAGAAGGCATCATTTGCAGCTGAGAATAACATAAAAACGTAAGCATCACGATAGGAACTATAAAACAATAAAGCAATAATTCAAGGTAACGATAAGAAGGGGCTGTTGACCGGACTGTCGCTTCTTCAGAGATCGTGTGGCGAGGCATACAATATTGAAATATTCCTTACCAACAGGATGAAGATATGTTCCCATGGTAAGCGCTGAGTCGAGTAGAAATTCACCAAATTCCAGGGGATACGTCTGGAACCAGTAGTGGTACCTCGTTTTCTTTCTGTCATCAGAATAGTTCATCTTCGTGCCATTGAAGATTCCCTCCTCCCCCGGTTGCCAGGAATGGTAGTAACTGGTGTGATGGAGTGATCATTGTCATCAGGACCTGTTTTAACTTGCTAAATCTCACCTTCCCAACGCGCATGTTCTTATGTACGCAAAGATGTTATAGCATGACCGCATAACATAACAGCTAAAAATGAGTGGAAAATGTAGAAAAGATCAATAAATTTCGAGGATATTGTGTTGTGCTGCACCTGAAGTCATTGAACAGTTCAATTCCGTGAACCTGGTCACCCCACTTGTCCAGATCTTTGAAGTTTGGTTCGTTTACTACGTTTGTAACGCACCACTGAGGGAAAAATTAGTTATCTTGAAACTAAGATAAGATAACGGAGAAACATTATTAATAATATAACGTTCAATTAAGGGAACGATTTACTGTATTCTTCTGTAACCAGTTGAATTTGATACTAATAATTACGAAAACTATGATAGGAAACCAGTTCACTCTTGAAAAAGAAAATACGTAGTTGGTTGTGTGCCAATTTTACCTGCATCCCGTCAACGGAATTATCTGGAAGTAACGCAAGGTTTTTTCTGTATGCCAACGGGTGCACGATGAAGTTGTATCTGAAGGAAATGGGTCAAAATATGACACGAGAAGGTGTTCGGGCATTATTGTCACAAAATCGTCACAATTTTTACATGAAGCCGGTTGAGGTTGTTGAGATTTATGTCACAATTTTTACAAGAACTTTATACTTTTATATGAATTCCGTCTGATTCCGTTAATTAAAGTATCACCATGTCTGTACCGCTGGAGCCTGGAGGGCTCTCTCCCTCTCTCTGTCTCCTCCCACTCTTCGATCTGTGGCTTTTACTATGTCAAGTATTGACATTATTATATGAATGTATGACGTCATATCACTGTGCATTACCACAACATAAATACATGACACTTCTGCCATTTGTTGGTAAAATGCAAGTGAAACTTAATATCTCAGTTTTGTATTTTCTCGGAAACAGCGTTACGTATCGGCTTGCTTGTGTTGAGCTACGTACCCGCTGACCGGTAATCTTTGTGACAATTTTGAGCTCGAACATCTACTGTATGACACAAAGAGATAATGTTTAACGTACGCCGCGGTGACAAAATAACCTTTTCATTTGTACTGATGCGCGCGTTTTGTGCGCGCCGTGGGAAAATTTGACGAATCGTGGGAAAATTTGTCCCAGCTCCGCACACTTAGTTCTGAATCATAAGAATCTTAGCTACTAATTGGCTCTACCAGGCCCGTAATTCCTAGGAGGACATGTCCACCTTATTAGTTTTTCGGTTGATCGCTGGAAAAGTCTGCAACTTTTAACGGCTTTACAAAATTTCCATGTCCCCACCAAGTTTTCTTTTCGATTTTCGACCCGGGGCTCTACCCAATCAATGGATGGCAATCAAGACGGTTTTGTGGCAAGTGTGTAAATAACAAATTATCGTTTACCTCTCATAATGTCCCTCTTCGTTGTAATCCTGCGTTTTGAGCGATATGATGTGGAGATACCGCCCTCTTACGTCATTCTCGTACCAATACCCTCCAAGGTACTGAAGCAAAGGGCACTCAATAGCATTGAGCAGAATTTACTTATAACTTTCAAACAGCTCTACAGTTTTCAAAAAACGGGCAAATTCTTCGTCACGAATTTACCTCTCAAATTGCCGGCGGCAATTTAAAAAAAGAAGTCCAACTACAAACCTCTCCAAGGGGCACGTATTGTTCGTAGCACGAATCCGTGTTGTCTTCAGTCCAATCCTCCATATAGGGATGGTAGTTCCACATATCGTTCTGTATCTCATTGCCACGGAGACAGAAGAAATACCGGTTCCTGCGACGAGTATGTTGGAGCTCATAAGTTGAATGCAGTACGTGAAAAAGAAGTAATTCGAAAGGACTGGTAGAAAGAACTAAGCATTGCCCAATAGCTCCTCCTTCGACATTTTTTCCCTCCCCATTGGCGTTTTTGTGAATACAAAAAGGCAAATGAGAGGGTTGGCAGAGATCGTGGTTTGGGAAGGTGAGAAATAGGATATGTGTATATCAGGTTGAGGTTTGCAATACAACTACTGTAATTTCTGGAAAGTGCCCGGAATGCTCCTTTATAATATCAGTCGCGAAAATGTCCCTCCGTCCCTCCGTCCCTCCGTCCCTCTGTCCGTCCGTCCGTCCCCTTTTCACACAAATCTTCAAAATCACGAATTTCCTAATTCATGAAGCTTTCGGTTGTCAAAAATTTTGATCTCATACATTGACCAGGCCCTTCCGTGCCACATTCCCAGTCACTAAAGTTTTCATATCGACCAAATCTAATGTCCTGGAAATTGATTTTCATTTCGACTATTTCAAACACAAAAAACACGATTTTTTGCCAAAAAAGATATTGACCGAGTAAATGTGAAGAAGGCTTGCCAAATTTGACTATTCTTTGAGAAATGTGGAAAATTGAATCAATATCGCAATAAAAAACTGAGATTTTACACGTATTGTTACACATAATTAACATGTCATTTCACGACTTTGTAGCGCAATCGGTAAGCGCGTCTGACTTTGTAGTGCTGGGACGCTAGAGGTCACGGGTTCAAGCCCTGCTATAGTCAAATTTCAAATTTTTATTTTCTTAGCTTATCTTCAGTTTTCTGATAGCAAAAAACGATCCTGTACACCCCAATCAGTTTATCAGAAAGGTTTTAAATCAGGTCACAGAAAATTTTCAGTAATAAGTTTAATTCAGCAGTTAGATTTCGAAATACACAATGGCACGATACTCAAATAAGCATGTTGCCCAGGTCGTTAAGACTAGAATTTCCAAAATGTTGAGTTACAAGACATCAAGCATCGCGGGGGAGGGAAATTAAGCGCCTGCATACGGGAACAATGGACAAACAAGAATTGTGTCGGCAGGCGCAATTCTTGTTTCAATTTTCTTCACCTATTAGTGACCTAGTGCCCTACTTTTCGTACAACTTTGGACCTATTAGCACATACCAGTAATGCAATAAAATACGGTTGTTAGAAATAGAAGAAAGGTACTAACTTAAAGAATTCATTCTCACAACACCAGACGCTCTCCAATGGCACCCATCCGGTCATGTTCCAGGGCTCGTCGTCGTGATGCTTGATGGGTTTGTAAAGGTGCACACCCCCTCCGTAGCCGGCAATAAGGGGCAACTCGTTCAGGGGATTCATGCAATCCTCGAAATGCTGGAATTGTGTCAAAGGTCAACCTGAATCTGTGATTAGGTGCCTCATTTAGCAATACGTAACAGGTGCGTGAGGTAATATTGAGTGTTCAAGTGAGGCGAAAAAATTATTCAACCATATCTTTTGTCATTAAACGTTATGACATTCAATGGGATTCATACGAGTAATGGATAATTCAAGACAATCAGTTTTATGATTTCAATTTGCGTGGTAAATTTGCGGCATAATAGGCCGCGAACTTTAGTTCGCCGCGAACTCGGGCGAACTCAGGCGAACCCGCGCGAACTCCGCGCGGGTTCGCAAGGCTCGCCGACAGTTCGCCAATTTTTTCCTTGGCGAACTCCGCTGAAGTTCGCCGAGAGTTCGCCGGACGTTCGCCGAACTCCGGGCGAACTCGAGCGAACTCAGGCGAACTCGCGCGGAGTTCGCCGCAACTGAGCGAACAAGTTCGCCGCGAACTAGTTCGCAGCGAACTAAAAATTTTGGTTGGCGAACGATTGTTCGCCGGCGAACAATCGTTCGCGGCGAACTAGTTCGTGGCGAACAAGTTCGCGGCGGACTAGTTCGCCGCGAACTAGTTCGCCAAGAACTATTTTTTTCTAAGTTCGCGGCGAACTAGTTCGCGGCGAACTAGTTCGCGGCGAACTTCATTATTCATTTTATGCTGCGAACTTGTTTGTCATCAACTATAACAATTCCGCTGCAAACTGCCAAACTAGTTCACCTCGAACGATTGTTCGGCTGTTCGCCAACCCAAACCCTAACCCGAATCTAAACGCGAACCCAAACCCGAACCCAACCCCTAACCCAAACCCTAACCCAAACCCTAACCCAAACCCAAACCCTAACCCTAACCCAAACCCTAACCCAAACCCTAACCCAAACCCTAACCCAAACCCTAACCCAAACCCTAACCCAAACCCTAACCCTAACCCAAACCCTAACCCAAACCCTAACCCTAACCCAAACCCTAACCCAAACCCTAACCCAAACCCTAACCCAAACCCTAACCCAAACCCAAACCCAAACCCAAACCCTAACCCTAACCCAAACCCAAACCCTAACCCAAACCCTAACCCAAACCCTAAGGGGCCATCCATAAAGGACGTCCGCAATGAGGGGGGAGGAGGGAGTCTGCCCAATGCGGACGTTTGTGGACATAGGGGAGGGGTGTTTGGTCAAATGCGGACGTCCGCAATTTTTGGAAGTTATGGTCGATTTGACGGTTATTTCACGAGAAAATCGTGAAATTTCGGGCCCAGAATGATGACTCAAAAGATTTTTGAGAAACTAGTGCGGACGTCCTGTGGGGAAGGAGGGGTTTCTGAAATGCCGACGTTTGCGGACAAGGGGGAGGGAGGGGTCTAAAATGCTCGAAATTTTGCGGACGTCCTTTATAGTTCATGGATGGGCCCTAACCCAAACCAAACCCTAACCCAAACCCTAACCGAAGGCGAAGGGGTCAGACAACGTCGGACAAGAGTTCGCCGCGAACTAGTTCGCCGCGAACTTAGAAAAAAGTAGTTCGCGGCGAACTAGTCCGCCGCGAACTAGTTCGCTGCGAACTCGTTCGCCGCGAACGAGTCCGCCGCGAACTCCAAAAAATAGTTCGCCAACCAAAAATTTTAAGTTCGCTGCGAACTAGTTCGCGGCGAACTAGTTCGCCAGTTTGCGGCGAACTCCGCGCGGGTTCGCCTGAGTTCGCTCGAGTTCGCCCGGAGTTCGGCGAACGTCTGGCGAACTCTCGGCGAACTTCAGCGGAGTTCGCCAAGGAAAAAAATTGGCGAACTGTCGGCGAACGCTGGCGAACTCGCGCGGAGTTCGCGCGGGTTCGCCTGAGTTCGCCCGGGTTCGCGGCGAACTAAAGTTCGCGGCCTATTATGCCAAATTTGCAATACGAAACGCACATCATTCAGTTTATTTTCGATGTCCCTGTATCCTTCTGACCACGAGGCAAGCTTGTCCAGAGGAGCACCGTATTTGTCAACATAGTCTCCGAGCATCTCCACCCCACAACCCGTCCTATCGTACCTGCAGGCGTCACGGTACTCGGTTATTGAGACACTGTAGGGACACAGTGCTCGGTTATTGAGACACTGTAGGGACACGGTAATCGGTTATTGAGAAGTTGTAATAATCATCACCGATAATGAATACGTTACAGGAAATTCAATCACTAAATCAAGATGAGTACCTATAAATCACAACATTCATGCAAGAATCAATCATTGACCAATCTCAAAGACACGGTTTAAAGTTGGGCATTTCTGCTCTTTGTGCTCATCAGTCGAAAGCAACATTTTGGAAGGTTAGCAAAGGACCCGTCTTGTATGGTGACACCAGACCCGCTGATGCATCTGCGAAGCGTCGCTCCGAAAGGTCTATCATCGATAGACAAGACCCTTCGTTATGCAGCTATTTTACATTTATTGTTTTTGTTGCAGAGAACTCAGCAAATCATAAATACCTATTTCAAAGTAACTGCAACATGTAAGATGAATCCTAAGCCACGATGCAGAAAAGATATTTCTGGCAAATTAATATAAAGTACATACCCCCGCAGATGACAGTGAAGAAAGAGATTCACTTCTTGAGTGAACGCTTGTAGAACCCGGTTCTGAGTCTCATGAAGACCAAACAACTTTGAGTTTGCACAGGCCATTATAGTAACAAGTGCAGCGTGACCTTAATCTGAAATCACAAATTAAAAGAACGCAACAGAAGGAGAACTGATTATCGCTTTCTGTTCACAAACATATGCCCCTGATCTTCTGACAATCACGTGATAGGTAACGTGGAGTCAGCCGTACTGCTAACACTCTACCATGTGACAAGATGCTTACAATCACCAGCACCCTTCCCTACCACGTGACATGGCCCATTCTCTGCCCATTAACCTGTGCCCCTTCTTCCTAAAATCATATATATTGAAATAGTACCTATCTACTCAAAGCTAAATTTACTGCCCGCATTTCTCAGGAATAGAAATGTAAAAAGTCTTTTGATTGGACCAATGTGCAATGATTATCAAAATAACTCTTGAGTAGAAAATTACATCCAGCGAAGTTCATTATTAGAAATTCAATGATAAACTAACGAATGGGAGTGGCAAAGGTCGGCCACTGGTCAGCTTGATGAAATGGATTAAGTAAAAGTTCGATTCTCGAGTCTTGACCATTCACGATAAAGCATTGGGCGCGGATTTCCTCAACACAAATTAGTGGAATGTTGATGCACCATGTTGATGCACCAAGTAGGTGAAACCAGGGGCGCTGCGCACTCCGTGCACGAAACCAGGGCCCTGGTTAGGGCAAGGGCAAGTTAAAGCAACATATGGCCAAGTACTGGCCCCTTCCCCTATTTCCCTTACAAATACGTTCATTGTTCACAGGAGCCAATTGATGGCTAGTGTCCCATATAACTCCTGGCTCTTCATTATCTATGATAATGACGTCAGTCAGAAAAATATAGTTAAGCGCACCTAGCGCTTTAAGGACTAGGGTTAGGGTCAGGATTTGTTAGGGTTGGGGTTAGGGTTAAGGTTAGGGTTTTGGTTAGGACCATGTTTAGGTTTAGGATACAGAAAAATTGACCTTTATGTCTGTGACGTCACTCAGCCAGAGTTATATGGGACACATACCCAATTGATCCGGAAGGATAAACTTGTCTGAGATCGTCAGGCAACGCCTGACAAGGATCAACCACCACGGGTACGTCTCCCATGTAAACGGGAGCCTTCATTATCTATGACAATGACGTCACTCAGAAAAATATAATGAAGCGCATCTAGCGCTTTAAAGGATAGGGTTAGGGTTTTGGTTAGGGTCAGGATTTGTTAGGTTTAGGGTAAGGATTAAGGTTAGGGTTTTGGTTAGGGTCACGGTTAGGTTTAGTATACAGAAAAATTGACCTTTAGATCTGTGACGTCACTCAGCCCCGTTTACATGGGAGAGATACCCCACCACGGCACGGCGGAAATATTGGCTCATTTCTTAGATGGATTTTTTCCATCCCTAGCGGCCTAGCGCGCAACACTCGGAAGTTTCGATGGTCGTGTTACCCACGGAAAATGCTATGTGCGCGGCGGAGTTGCTCAACACGTATACCCCTGTTATCGTCGGGGGGGGGTTAAATCTCGTTTTTGGGCTTAAAAACTGCCTTTTTTCGCCCCTTATTGGGCGTAGATGTCTCATGGGTGGTCAAATAGAAGTGTATCTGGTCATAAATTATGCGCCTGAAACCACTGAACCAATGATATTCGCCAGTTTTCCTTTGTTTTCCTGGAAAATCCAAAAATCCCTATTTTTACCTCTCAAAACAGTGATCCATGCGTGTCTTCATTTCTGAGGCACCCAAGATCCGAAATCGAAACGTTTTGGCAGATTGAGCTGAAAATTTGCACGCCATCAATGGACGACCTAAGAAAGACATACCATACTTCAGAATCCCAAAATCAGCCATTTTCTGTGGGGTTAAAATCGCGTTTTTGGGCCTAAAACTGCCTTTTTTCGCCCCTTATTAGGCGTAGATGTCTCATGGGTGGTCAAATAGAAGTGTATCTGGTCATAAATCATGCGCCTGAAACCACTGAACCAATGCTATTCGCCAGTTTCCTTTGTTTTCCTGTAAAATCCAAAAAACCCTATTTTTACCTCTCAAAACAGTGATCCATGCCTGTTTTCATTTCTGAGGCACCCAAGATCCAAAATCGAAAAGCTTTGGCCGATTGAGCTGAAAATTTGCACGCCATCCATGGACGACCTAAGAAAGACATACCATACTTCAGAATCCCGAAATCAGCCATTTTCTGTCTGTGATGGGGGGTTAAAATTTCGTTTTTGGGCTTAAAAACTGCCTTTTTTCGCCCCTTATTGGGCGTAGATGTCTCATGGGTGGTCAAATAGAAGTGTATCTGGTCATAAATTATGCGCCTGAAACCACTGAACCAATGATATTTGCCAGTTTTCCTTTGTTTTCCTGTAAAATCCAAAAAACCCTATTTTTACCTCTCAAAACAGTGATCCATGCGTGTCTTCATTTCTGAGGCACCCAAGATCCGAAATCGAAAAACTTTGGCCGATTGAGCTGAAAATTTGCACGCCATCAATGGACGACCTAAGAAAGACATACCATACTTCAGAATCCCGAAATCAGCCATTTTCTGTCTCTTATGGGGGGTTAAAATCGCGTTTTTGGACTTAAAAACTGCCTTTTTTCGCCCTTTATTGGGCGTAGATGTCTCATGGGTGGTCAAATAGAAGTGTATCTGGTCATAAATTATACGCCTGAAACCACTGAACCAATGATATTTGCCAGTTTTCCTTCGTTTCCTGTAAAATTCAAAAAAACCTATTTTTACCTCTCAAAACAGTGATCCATGCGTGTCTTCATTTCTGAGGCACCGAAGATCCGAAATCGAAAAGCTTTGGCCGATTGAGCTGAAAATTTGCACGCCATCCATGAACGACCTAAGAAAGACATACCATACTTCAGAATCCCGAAATCAGCCATTTTCTGTCTCTTATGGGGGGTTAAAATCGCGTTTTTGGGCTTAAAAACTGCCTTTTTTCGCCCCTTATTGGGCGTAGATGTCTCATGGGTGGTCAAATAGGAGTGTATCTGGTCTACTACTACTAAACGGGGGATGGATCCACGAGAGATCCAAACAGAGTCCCTAGCACAGGACCTCCTGCAGGAAGGTCCCTGTTGCTAGGGCTACTGTGGATGGGAACGAGTCCCGTACCTCCCCAGGAGGACCAAGATGCCGGGCATCTTGGTGAGGCCAACATGGTTACGGGAAGAGAGTTCCTGCCCAGTGTTGGTGATCCGGGGTGCCGTCGGGTCCTAACTCGGGTCAGGACCCGTGGTGCCCTGTAAACTGGATCTTCCTGTTGCAAGTCCAGGAGAATCCCAAGGTTAGTTTGCTGCAGGATCGTTGTCGGCTTTTCTAGGTTCCAGTCGCCCAGTCCTATGAGCGTAGCTAACAATCCTGTTTATCTTGAACTTGTCGAAGATGTCGGTCCCTGAGCAGTAGTAGGTACCGAAAAACTCCGCCCTAACACTGCCCAGGGCAGGGCACATTCCGAGGAAGTGTGACACCGTCTCTTCTTCACTCAAGCAGAGTGGACAAGTTGTATTCACAGTGGGGTTCAGTTTCTTGAGGTGGTAGTTTAGGGCTGCGTGGCCAGTCAGAAGTTGAGTGGCCACTCTCAGGTCCCTTCTACCCATGCTGCGCAGCTCCTTAGCAAATCTGTCCCTCCACATAATGCCGAACATTCTGGGAGGGTCAGCCTTGAAGGAGCTGGTCCAGACCTCAAGCGTCTTCCTCCTAAGAGCCGCGTAACAGACGTTACGCGGAATAGGGAGTAAGACACTGGTGGCGCTGTTGTTTTCATTGGCCGAAATCAAAAAGCTCCGAAATCAAAAAGCTCCATTAGCAAGGCTTTGTCCAGCGCTTCATTAGGAACCTCCTTTCGGTTTACTATTTGACGCATCATCCCGGAACCCCTGGTCCTCGAATAATTAGACACAAACCACCATATGAATCATATGATCTACACTCTACTGGGTGGGGCGCATAATTAAGTCGTGCATTAGTCATCGTTTAAAGCTTTTCAATTGCTGCATTGACAGTCTTCATCGATGGGTTCATGATCAACATAAGACAAAATATCATAATTAAGCAATTACTTGACGGAATGGAAACCAGAATGAAACCAATGCGCTGAATATCGCTCAGGACATTTAGAATCGGGTAGACCCATCTCTAAGTTTAGGTACAAGATGTAGGACCAAAGGGTGTAGGCTGCAGCGAAACATGCTATGAAGACAAGACCAAGTCTCTTCTTAGGCACAGTGATTGTTGTAACCAACGGCTCCACCATCGACCATAGGATTATGTAGGTGTGAAGCTGAAAAGGGTAATGCTGAATCACGTATAGTTATATTCAACCCCCACAGTTTATTTAATTCAGAATTTCATTTGGGGCTCGGAAGTATTTTAAGGCAGGGGTATCGCTTATGCATTCATCAAACCCTCCATTTATTTTGATTAATCAGAAAATTTGGCATGACGTATATGCGATGCCAAATTTCTTGAGCTCAAAATAAATAACGCGCGCAATGTAACGTACGTTACGCGCGCGCCGTTTCGAGGGCAATAAGCGCAAGCTGCATCATAGCAAAGACCAAGCGCGTTACACGGACTAATGGCAAAAAACTGTTTTCGAGTAATATACACTTGTACCAAATCCCATAATTTGGTACACTTGGTACACTTAGGTCCCTTAGGTACACTTAGGTACACTTAGGACTTTCGACCAAAAGTGAACCAAATCGTGCGCGGAAATCTGCGTTTTTACGGAATAACTTGGAAATATTTCAACACTTATTTTTTCAAAATCATGAAATAAGAAAGTTACCCACCGACTGATTATAACTAATGAGAATTTGCTGCATTCGAGAGTGATAATACTCGAAAGTTGGCGGTCCATATGAGTAATTTTCGAGATTCCTATCAGGTCAAATGGTTCAAAATGGCAAAAAAATTCAAAAAGTCGATTTTGAGGATGTTCCCCACCAACAGATTTTCCTGAAATTTTGCAGGGATTTTCATTTCATCATTGTCTTTCAGAAACTGTTAAGAAAATTGGGGTCTATGTGCTTATTTTTTGAGATATAAGGTCAAACGCAAGGAAATACCGACGAAAATGGTTCAAAATGGCAAAAAGTCGATTTTGAGGATGTTCCCACCAACAGATTTTCCTGAAATTTCGCAGGGATGTTCATTTCATCATTGTCTTTCAGAAACCATAAAGAAAATTGGGGTCTATGTGCTTATTTTCGAGATATAAGGTCAAACGCAAGGAAATACCGACGAAAATGGTTCAAAAAATGGCAAAAAGTCGATTTTGAGGATGTTCCCACCAACAGATTTTCTTGAAATTTTGCAGGGATGTTCATTTCATCATTGTCTTTCAGAAACCATAAAAGAAAATTGGGGGGTCTATGTGTGCTTATTTTCGAGATATAAGGTCAAACGCAAGGGAAATACCGACGAAAATGGTTCAAAAATGGCAAAAGTCGATTTTGAGGATGTTCCCACCAACAGATTTTCTTGAAATTTTGCAGGGATGTTCATTTCATCATTGTCTTTCAGAAACCATAAAGAAAATTGGGGTCTATATGCTCATTTTCGAGATATAAGGTCAAACGCAAGGAAATACCGACGAAAATGGTTCAAAAAGGGCAAAAAGGCGATTTTGAGGTGTTCCCACCAACAGATTTTCCTGAAATTTTGCAGGGATGTTCATTTGATCACTGTCTTTCAGAAACCATAAAAAGAAAATTGGGGGTCTATGTGCTAATTTTCGAGATATAAGGTCAAACGCAAGGAAATACCGACGAAAATGGTTCAAAAATGGCAAAAGTCGATTTTGAGGGTGTTCCCACCAACAGATTTTCCTGAAATTTTGCAGGGATGTTCATTTCATCATTGTCTTTCAGAAACCATAAAGAAAATTGGGGGTCTATGTGCTAATTTTCGAGATATAAGGTCAAACGCAAGGAAATACCGACGAAAATGGTTCAAAAATGGCAAAAAGTCGATTTTGAGGTGTTCCCACCAACAGATTTTCTGAAATTTTGCAGGGATGTTAATTTCATCATTGTCTTTCAGAAAACATAAAAGAAAATTGGGGTCTATGTGCTTATTTTCGAGATATAAGGTCAAACCAAACGCAAGGAAATACCGACGAAAATGGTTCAAAAATGGCAAAAGTCGATTTTGAGGGTGTTCCACCAACAGATTTTCCTGAAATTTTGCAGGGATGTTCATTTCATCATTGTCTTTCAGAAACCATAAAGAAAATTGGGGTCTATGTGCTAATTTTCGAGATATAAGGTCAAACGCAAGGAAATACCGACGAAAATGGTTCAAAATGGCAAAAAGTCGATTTTGAGGGTGTTCCCACCAACAGATTTTCTTGAAATTTTGCAGGGATGTTCATTTCATCATTGTCTTTCAGAAACCATAAAGAAAATTGGGGGTCTATGTGCTTATTTTCGAGATATAAGGTCAAACGCAAGGAAATACCGACGAAAATGGTTCAAAAATGGCAAAAAGTCGATTTTGAGGATGTTCCCACCAACAGATTTTCTTGAAATTTTGCTGGGATGTTCATTTCATCATTGTCTTTCAGAAACCATAAAGAAAATTGGGGGTCTATGTGCTCATTTTCGAGATATAAGGTCAAACGCAAGGAAATACCGATGAAAATGGTTCTACTACTAAACGGGGGATGGATCCACGAGAGATCCAAACAGAGTCCCTAGCACAGGACCTCCCGCAGGAAGGTCCCTGTTGCTAGGGCTACTGTGGATGGGAACGAGTCCCGTACCTCCCCAGGAGGACCAAGATGCCGGGCATCTTGGTGAGGCCAACATGGTTACGGGAAGAGAGTTCCTGCCCAGTGTTGGTGATCCGGGGTGCCGTCGGGTCCTAACTCGGGTCAGGACCCGTGGTGCCCTGTAAACTGGATCTTCCTGTTGCAAGTCCAGGAGAATCCCAAGGTTAGTTTGCTGCAGGATCGTTGTCGGCTTTTCTAGGTTCCAGTCGCCCAGTCCTATGAGCGTAGCTAACAATCCTGTTTATCTTGAACTTGTCGAAGATGTCGGTCCCTGAGCAGTAGTAGGTACCGAAAAACTCCGCCCTAACACTGCCCAGGGCAGGGCACATTCCGAGGAAGTGTGACACTGTCTCTTCTTCACTCAAGCAGAGTGGACAAGTTGTATTCACAGCGGGGTTCAGTTTCTTGAGGTGGTAGTTTAGGGCTGCGTGGCCAGTCAGAAGTTGAGTGGCCACTCTCAGGTCCCTTCTACCCATGCTGCGCAGCTCCTTAGCAAATCTGTCCCTCCACATAATGCCGAACATTCTGGGAGGGTCAGCCTTGAAAGAGCTGGTCCAGACCTCAAGCGTCTTCCTCCCTAAGAGCCGCGTAACAGACGTTACGCGGAATAGGGAGTAAGACACTGGTGGCGCTGTTGTTTTCATTGGCCGACCCAGCTTTCGCCGTAAGGTCGGCCAACTCGTTTCCTTCAAAACCACTATGGGCCGGTATCCAGCTGAGTGTTACGTCATTGGATTGGCCCAGTGCGTTGAGGGAGTTTTTTGGCCCTGAGGGGCATCTTGTTCTTGATAATCGTGCTGTTAATCGCATGGATAGCAGATTTACTGTCACAGTTTATCAAGATCGTGCTGTCCTTCAGTGCGTGTTCTCAAGATTTCGGCTGTCTTTGCGACTGCAAAGACTTCCGCTGGAACACTGTACTGTGTTTACCCAGGTGGTAAGGTTCACTGTGATTCAGGTGGGCCAAATGTGGCCCTCCGCGTATCACCACCCCTACTCCTGATTGGTCGTTAATTCTAGATCCATCAGTGTAACACACAATGTCGTAGTTACCTTCCTCCGGTCCTCCATACTCGTCCCTCGAGGGAAGCGCACGGTGAACCGCTGGTCAATACTAAGAATTGGCGTTATTGGATCGTGTTCCGAGGAGGCTACGTCTCTGGGCAGTGCCCTGAGAGCTTCTCGTTGGTGTCTATGTGGCTAGCGATGCGGATCGAGGGTTTCCCAGGCGGCGGAAGACACCAGTGACCATTGGTCTTCAACCGTAAGGCCTCCCCTCGCTGCGCACTCGTTAATCCACAAAGTTATTGGGGGCATGCCCGTGATCACATCCAGTGCTGTGTTGGGTGTCGAGGCATGGCTCCTGTTAATAGAACATTTGCCAACCTCTGTACCCCGTAAGCAGTTTCTGGTTGTGTTGTTTCTGCATGCCAGTAATCCAGATGGTCGATCCGTACGTGAGTATCGGTCTGACCATCACCTCATCAAACCCAGCGCATGGTAGTCGGACTGAGGCCCCAGGTGGGTCCCACCGCTTTCCTACACTGCATCAGCAAGGCTTTGGACTTCTTGCATGCATGGTCAATGTGATCGTTCCACGAAAGTTTCGAGTCAAGAGTGATACCCAGGAATTTCGTGGTCGTTCGCATTTCTATCTCTACGCCATCCACTTTCAGGGGCCTGGTGAATGACCAGTTCCTCCTGTTAGTGAACATGACGCAGTGTGTCTTCACGTGGCTCAAGGTAAGCCCGTGTGATTTGCACCACTGGTTGATACTGTTTAGACTTTTTTGCGTTACCTCTCTCAAGGTATCCGCATCAAAGCCTTGGATGTTACAACCTGCTGGTTTTTGGGGGGTGGTGACCACAGAGACCAGGGAGATGTCATCCGCGAACCCTTGCAGGTCGCATGGAATCTTATCCCTTGTGTACTCTAGAAGGTCGTTTATCACGAGGTTCCATAGTAATGGGGATAGAATCCCCCCCTGGGGACACCCGCGTAGTATGGCTATGACTTTCTCCTTTCCCTGCAATTCGACTGTGGTGTGCCGGCAGCGGATCATTGACATGATCCATCTGTTCACACCCTGTGATTTGCAGTTCTTGGATAGGGCATTGCCTATGGAGTCAAACGACACGTTGTCGAACGCTCCTTCTATGTCTAGGAAAGTTCCGAGTGCCATTCCTTTGTTAAAGTGTCATCTCGATTTTCCCTGACTAGTTTGTGGATAGCGGCCGTTGTCGAGTGGCCCGCTTGAAACCAAATTGTTTCTTGCTGAGCCTCTCGTAAATCTTGAGATCCGCTTCCATATGCCACAGTATCACCCGCTCCATCCACTTAAGGATGACGGGTGACAAAGTGATTGTCCTGAAGGACTTGGGATTCTGGTAATCATCCTTCCCAGGTTTTGGCAGAAAGATACCACTGGAGTTCCTCCATGTTTCGGGAGTGTGCCCCAATTGGTAGCTTGCTCTAGCAATGCTAATGAAAGCGTCGCTAATACTGCCCCGTAACCCTTCTGAAGCATGATAGGCCGTATCCCGTCCGGACCTGCCGCCGATAGAGGACTGAACTCCTGCAGTGCCCTTTTCACTCTATTCTCAGAGAATATGTGATCGAGGCTCCACGGCTGCTCAGTTTCATTGGCTGTTTCCTGTGGATTGCTATCCACATATGGTTCCCAAGGTCATAAAGTGCACTTCCGTCATGCGCTCCAAGGTTTCTGTCGGGGTCTCGGTGAGACTCCCGTCTTTCTTCCTTACTGCGCCTAACTTTGTGTCCTTGTTGTCCTTGATGAGGCTAGAGATTCTTTTCGATTCGGATTTTGACTCAATTTCGCGCAGAAATCTCTGTATTTCTCGGGAGATCACCCGATCCCGGAGTTTTTCGTATTTTTTCCGAGAGTCCTTTTCAACGAGTTGAGGTTAGGGTCTCGGTTTTTCTTTTTAGATGCCTTCCTGATCCTTCCTCTCATCTCCCTCCTCGCATTCTTCACTTCGGCCGTATCCCACGGGGGTGGTTTAACCTTCGCTGACACGTATGTCAGCTCGGTAGCCGTGTTGAAAAAAATGGTTCAAAAAGGGCAAAAAGTCGATTTTGAGGGTGTTCCCACCAACAGATTTTCCTGAAATTTTGCAGGGATGTTCATTTCATCACTGTCTTTCAGAAACCATTAAGAAAATTGGGGTCTATGTGCTAATTTTCGAGATATAAGGTCAAACGCAAAGGGAAATACCGACGAAAATGGTTCAAAAATGGCAAAAGTCGATTTTGAGGTGTTCCCACCAACAGATTTTCCTGAAATTTTGCAGGATGTTCATTTCATCATTGTCTTTCAGAAACCATAAAGAAAATTGGGTCTATGTGCTATTTTCGAGATATAAGGTCAAACCAAACAAGGAAATACCGACGAAAATGGTTCAAAATGGCAAAAAGTCGATTTTGAGTGTTCCACCAACAGATTTTCCTGAAATTTTGCAGGGATGTTCATTTCATCATTGTCTTTCAGAAACCATAAAGAAAATTGGGGTCTATGTGCTTAATTTTCGAGATATAAGGTCAAACGCAAGGAAATACCGACGAAAATGGTTCAAAAATGGCAAAAGTCGATTTTGAGGTGTTCCCACCAACAGATTTTCTTGAAATTTTGCAGGGATGTTCATTTCATCATTGTCTTTCAGAAACCATAAAGAAAATTGGGGTCTGCTTGTTTTCGAGATATAAGTCAAACGCAAGAAATACCGACGAAAATGGTTCAAAATGGCAAAGTCGATTTTGAGGATGTTCCCACCAACAGATTTTCTTGAAATTTTGCAGATGTTCATTTCATCATTGTCTTTCAGAAACCATAAAGAAAATTGGGGTCTATGTGCTTATTTTCGAGATATAGGACAAACGCGAGAAATAGGACAAAATGGTTCAAAATGGCAAAAGTCGATTTTGAGATGTTCCACAACAGATTTTCTTGAAATTTTGCAGGGATGTTCATTTCC
>WFMF01000767.1:0-14158 GCA_011033025.1 Beroe forskalii | reverse complement strand
GAATTTACACAAATGTGGGGTTACTTGAACTAAGAAGGAAAAATAAAAACTTATTGGGTTTTTTTGCAATTAGTTTTAAAAACCCCATCCCTCAAGGAATTTCAAACCAAGGTTTTTTAAATAGAAAAAGGTACAATAAGGGGCAAAATATGAAAAAAGAAAAACTTTTTAGCCCCCTATAAAATGAATTTAAAAGGAAAAAATCCATTTTCACAGGGGCCAAGGGGGTGAAACGAAAAACCGGGCAATTTTTTCAATTTGAATTTTATTTAAAAATAATTTTCCCCGTTTCCCAAAAAAGGGGTTTTCAAAAAAAATTTTTTTTTTTATATAAAATCAAGGGGTTACTGAAATTTTTATGGACTTTCCATGACCAATAAATTTTTATGACCTTCAAAAATAAACCTTTTTTGATTCATTAATACGGGAACCAGTTCAAAAAATTCTATGAACGAATTTGATGATTCATATGAATGCCCCAGTTAAATTTTTATATGAATCTTAAATTGAATTCACTAATTCATTGAATTTCTTAAACCCCCCCAAAATTCTTGAACTCTTGAACTCTTGAATTCAAAAAACCCGGATAACTAGTTAAAAATTTAGTAACTGAGTAAGAATTCAATGAATAACAGTTATTTTGAACTGCTTGAACGATTACCTAATTATTAACTGGTTGAACCCCCTTAAAACTGCGGAACCTTAATTTAACGCAACATTTCCCTTTTCATTTAATTCCCTAGTTCATTAAATGGGAAAATATTTTTTTTTGGAAAAATTGTTTTCAACAAAAGTAAAGTGTAGTAATGATTTATTTATCCATGAGGGACCCTTTTTTCGAAAGCCTTAAATTTAACCTTAGCTTTTAAAAAGAGTAATTGTGAAAAAAATGTTTCGACAGGGGGTGTTGATTGATCGACGGATTTAATACCATGATAGATTTAACGCCGATTGACGAGATACTGATTGATCCGACTCCCACGATGGGCGGGAGTCGTGGGGCCCCGAGCTTTGGGTCGAGCCGCGAGTCGAGCCGAGCCGCCGAGCAACGCAAGTCGAGCGCAGTCGTGCCGAGTCGCGACAGCGCAGCGGCGTCGATCGAGCGCAGGCCGGAGTCGGTGCCGAGTCGAGCGCGACGAGCGTCGGCGAGCGCGAGTGAGCGCGAGCGAGGTCAGCGAGTCGTCAGCGAGTGTCAGCGAGTCGCGAGTCAGCGCGAGTCGGCGTCGAGCCGCGAGTCGAGTCGAGCGAGTCTCGATCGAGTCGTCGAGCAGTCGTCGAGTCGAGTCGTCGAGTCGAGTCGTCGAGTCGGGTCGAGCGAGTCGTCGGTCGAGTCGTCGAGTCGTCGAGTCGTCAGCGTCGAGTCGAGTGGGAGTGGGGTCGGTCGAGTCGCCCAGTGGTCGTCGAGTCGTCGAGCGAGCGCAGTGGGTAGAGTGCGAGTCGAGTGCCGAGCGAGCCGAGCGAGTCCGAGCGAGCGCGAGCGAGTGCGAGCGGCGAGTTCGAGCGAGCGTCGAGCGAGTGCAGTGAGTGCGACGGTCGCGAGCGAGCGCCGAGCCGAGCCGAGCGGCCAAAGGGCGTCGGCGCGGTGAGCGAGCGCGAGCGCGAGCGAGTCGGCGGGGCGTCAGTCGAGCCGAGCCGCCGAGCGAGCGTTGAGCGAGCGTCGGCGTCGAGCGAGCGTCGAGTCGGTCCGAGTCGAGTCGTGAGCGGGTGACAGCGTCGAGTCGAGTCGTCAGCGAGTCGTCGAGCGAGTCTGGGAGTAGTCGAGTCGAGTCGGTCGTCGGCGGAGGTCGAGTCGATTCCCGGTCGTCGAGTCAGCGCGGTCAGTCGCGAGCGTCATTTCCCCCGGAGTCGTCGAGTCGTCGAGTCAGGTCGAGTCGAGTCGGTCGTCGGCGAGTCGTCGAGTCGTCGAGTCGTCGAGTCTCGAGCGTGGTCGCGAGCCAGCGTCGAGCAGCGTCGAGCGAGCGTCGGCGACCCCGAGTCGAGACGTCGAGTCAGTCGTCGATTCAGTCGTCGAGTCGAGTCGTCGAGCCGAGTCGTCGAGTTGAAGTCGTCGAGTCGTCGAGTCGAGCCGTCGCGACGAGCCGAGTCGCTCGAGTCGAGTCGTCGATCTGAGTCTTCGAGTCGAGTCGAGTCGTCGAGTCGAGTCGAGTCGAGTCGTCGAGTCGTCGAGTCGTCGAGTCGAGTCGTTGAGACGAGTCGTCGAGTCGAGTCGTTGAGACAAGTCAGAGAGTCGTCAAATCAAGTCGTCGAGTTGAGGCATCGAGTCGATTTGAGTCGTCGAGTCACTGAATTGGTCGTAGAGTGACTAGAGTTAATTCATGACGTAAGTGAAATTTTTTTAGTTGTCACGTGACTGTACACTTAACAAGAATACGAAAAATCGTTTATGGAAGAGCTCAAGACTTGAAAGTCTGATTTAACTATTTGATTTGAAGTCCTTTTTAGTGAAATGGATCAGATGCAGCTAATTTGGTGAAGTTTAACAGCCTCTTTAAAATTGAAAAAGCTCTTTCAATAGGTGACGTCACTCAGCAGTCAACCGGAATGAGAGACTTATCGGGCATAGATCAGAGCAGCAACGCCAAGAGGGCCCCATGGTAGCGCCAGTGCGCCACATCGACGCAAGGGCAGTGCCATGGTGTAAGCCACGAGGACGCCACGACGAAGCCATGAAGACGCCATGGCTTCGAGTGGCACTGCCATGACTGCCATGATGTCACCGTGGCGCCCTTTGGCTTCATCGTTGCCCAGTAGTGGCGTCCTCGTGGCTTCACCATGGCACTGCCCTGGCGTCACCGCGGCACTGCGGTGCCGCACTGCCGCTCTAAATGGCGTCGCTGATCCATGTTTTTGATCCATCCCCGAAATATCTGTTAAGTTATCATTTGACCTTCTAGATGAACTTCGAGATGAATTCGTTGAACTCCGTTGAACTGCGTTGAACTCCGTTGAACTGCGTTGAACTGCGTTGAACTGGAGTCCGCGAGATGAACTTCTAGTTCATATGAATTCAAGGCGAACTGGAATGCATATGAGTTCATATGAGTTCATATGCATCTCAGTTCACTAAATTTTGGTGAACTAGTTCATCCGTGTTTAATGAATTCATATGAGTTCATATGAAGTTCATATGAACTTGGTGGAGTTCATATGAAGTTCATATGAATTCATATGAAGTTCATATGAAGTTCATTCATATAAAAATTTATTGAACTGGTAAACGCATTCAAATGAACTCATATGAATTCATATGAATTCATATGAATTCATATGAAGTGCTCGGCGACTTCATATGAACTGCAGTTCACCCAGTATATAGCCCTTCAGTGCGTAATAATTTAGTACGCACGGTACCCTGGTGCCTATAGGGTTTTTGAATACATAGCAAAAACATCCTGGAAGGTGCATAATAACATTTTCATTTGTACTGATGCGCGCGTTTTATGCGCGCCGTGGGAAAATTTAACGAATCGTGGGAAAATTTGTCCTCGCTCCGCACACGTTGTTTTGAATCATGGAAATTTGAACTATAAATTGGCTCTACCATGTCCGTTATTCCTGGGAGGACATATTTCCCTTAGTTTTTCAGTAGATTGCTGGAAAAGTTTGCCACTTTTAACGGCTTTACAAAATTTCCATGTCCCCACCAAGTTTTCTTTTCGATTTTCGACCCGGGGCTCTACTCAATCAATGGATGGCAATCAAAACGGTTTTGTGGCAAGTGTGTAAATAACAAATTAACGGATTACATACGTAAGTGTAGTTACGCCATAAATTGAATAAAACGTTTACCTCTCATAATGTCCCTCTTCGTTGTAATCCTGCGTTTTGAGCGATATGATGTGGAGATACCGCCCTCTTACGTCATTCTCGTACCAATACCCTCCAAGGTACTGAAGCAAAGGGCACTCAATAGCTTTGAGCGGAATTTACTTGTAACTTTCAAACAGCTGTGCAGTTTTCAAAAAACGGGCAAATTCTTCGGCAGAAATTTACCTCTCAAATTGCCGGCGGCAATAAAAAGGGTCAAACTGCAAACCTTTCCAAGGGGCACGTATTGTTCGTAGTGCGAATCCTTGTTGTCTTCAGTACAATCCTCCCTATACCGATACGGATGGTAGTTCCACATATCGTTTTGTATCTCATTGCCACGGAGACAGAAGAAATACCGGTTCCTGCGACGAATATGTTGGAGCTCATAAGTCGTATGCAGTACGTAAAATAAAAAAAGAAGGAAAGAAGAAGGACTGGTAGAGAGAACTAAGCATTGTCCAATAGCTTCTTCTTCGACAGTTTTTCTTCACCTGTTAGTGACCTAGTGACCTATTTTTCGTGCAGCTTTTGATTTTAATGAGAACATACCACTAATGAAGTAAGAAAAATAATTTTTATCGACGTTTCATTATAGCGGTATCCATTCAACCGTGGTTCGGACTAACATTTACCACGGACCAATTTGAAACACAAGGATTTTAGAGCACATCGACGTGGGTATGAACTTCAGTTCCTGTCAACAGCCGTACGGATAAACACTGTACTGCAGTAAGAAACGTAATTTTGTTAACAACATTAATGCGGGTGTACGGCTCTTAGATAAGAAGTAAAACCTTGTAAATAGAAGTAATGTACTAACTTAAAGAACTTATCCCCACAACACCAGACGCTCTCCAATGGCACCCATCCGGTCATGTTCCAGGGCTCGTCGTCGTGATACTTGATGGGTTTGTAAAGGTGCACGCCTCCTCCGTAGCCGGCAATAAGGGGCAACTCGTTCACGGGATTCATGCAATGCTCCAAATGCTGGAATTGTGTCAAAGTTCAACCTGAATCTGTGAGTAGGTTCCTCATTTGGCAAAACGTAACAGGTGCGTGAGGTAATATTGAGTGTTCAAGTGAGGCGAAAAAATTATTCAACCATATCTTTTGTCATTGTCCGTTATGACATTCAATGACATTCATACGAGTTATTAATAATTCAAGACAATCAGTTTTATGATTTCAATTTGCATGGTAGATTTGCAATACAAAACGCACATCATTCAGTTTATTTTCGATGTCCCTGTATCCTTCTGACCACGAGGCGAGCTTGTCCAGAGGAGCACCGTATTTGTCAACATAGTCTCCGAGCATCTCCACCCCACAACCCGTCCTATCGTACCTGCAGGGTCACGGGTATCGGTTATTGAGACACGGTACTCAGTTATTGAGACATGGTACTCGGTTATTGAGACACGGTACTCGGTTATTGAGACACGGTACTAGGTTATTGAGGCACGGTACTAGGTTATTGAGAAGTTGTAATAATCATCACCGATAATGAATACGTTACAGGAAATTCAATCACTAAATCAAGATGAGTACCTATAAATCACAACATTCATGCAAGAATCAATCAGTGACCAATCTCAAAGACACGGTTTGAAGTTGGGCATTTCTGCTCTTTGTGCTCATCAGTCGAAAGCAACATTTTGAAAGGTTAGCAAAGGACCCGTCGTGTCTGGTGACACCAGACCCGCTGATGCATCTGCGAAGCGTCGCTCCGAAAGGTCTATCATCGATAGACAAGACCCTTTGTTATGCAGCTATTTTACAATTATTGTATTTGTTGCGGAGAACTCAGCAAATCATAAATACCTATTTTTCCCAAAACCAAAAAGGATTTGGTTGTGATGGTCCGCGGCGGTTTTAAGGCGTTCTTTACTGTAAAACCCATAAAAAAAGTGCCGTTGCGGCAGTTTTAACCGTCGCGTTCTTTCTCATATCATGGGTTTTACAGTAAAGAACGCCTTAAAACCACCGCGGACCATCACAACCAAATCCTTTTTGGTTTTGGGAAAAAATATCACCCTTTTTCTGTGCCCAGATATTGAAATTTGGTGTCAAATCGCGCCTAAAAAATTTGCGTTACCTAGCATTTCTGATGACGTCACAATTACGTCATAAAATTAGATAAGCTATCTGAGACCCATTCATTAACACAATTGGGACTATGAACGACAACATATCCAAAGATGAAGTTCTGGGGTGGTCCCGTTTTTTCTCCACTAGCTTCATAAATTTTGCCATTTTTTGGGATTTTTTCGTGTAAAAGTGTTTCAAAGAATCGCATATATCTCAATGATGCCGGGGAGCCGAGAACTTTTCGACGACATTTTTGAAAATTACATTAAATTTCCTTTCTACGCTAGGAGGAGCATTTTTCCCTATCTTGAAAGCTTCATACCAAAAAATTGCGTTGAAAAACGCCTATTTTTGGGAAAATCGACATTTGAAATTCTTAGTTTTGTGACGTCATTATGATGTCATTATCATGACGTAAAATAGTTTTTAAGGTCACTATTCGCAAGTTCTATTTTTCTACTTTCCAACGCTGGGTCGATTAGCTTTGTATCTTTTATGGTTCCCGAGATACAGCCGTTTAAAAAGGGTATACTTCTTGCACTAAAAAGTCTCTATCCTATATGTATATACCTCTATATATATGTATGTCTATCTATCAGGGGGCTGGCAAGCCCCCCGCGGCGGTTTGCGAGCCCGAGGGCGAGCATTGGACGGCGGTCCTAACAGTGCGAGGGCCGAAGGCCCGAGCCGCGAGCCCGAGGACCCGAAGGGTCCGAGGGCGAGCATTGGACGGCGGACCTAACAGTGCGAGGGCCGAAGGCCCGAGCGCGAGCCCGAGGACCCGAAGGGTCCGAGGGCGAGCATTGAACGGCGATCCTTACAGTAAACGAGCTTCCGGACATCGGAAGTGAGTTTTGTTAACTTTGCTTGCCAGCCCCCAACTATATGTTTTCATGGATTGGCCATATTTCACGTTGAAATTTGAGTAAGTTCCCGTTGCCGAAATTGCACCAAAATTTGAACATCACATGTTTAGGGGTCAAAGGTGAAACTGTCAAAATTTCAGAATGATTGGATGAGAAATGGCCGAGTTATTACAACTTGAATATTGCCAAAATCGGGGGTGTTCTTGTTAAATTGGGTTACGACCATATATATACATATTTTCCCAAAACCAAAAAGGATTTGGTTATGATGGTCCGCGGCGGTTTTAAGGCGTTCTTTACTTCTTTACTGTAAAACCCATGATATGAGAAAGAACGCGACGGTTAAAACTGCCGCAACGGCACTTTCTTGGTGCATTAAAGTTAATACGTGAATGCTGTATAATATTGTGACGTTGCAGCAGTGTTAACCGTCGCGTTCTTTCTCATATCATGGGTTTTACAGTAAAGAAGTAAAGAACGCCTTAAAACCGCCGCGGACCATCATAACCAAATCCTTTTTGGTTTTGGGAAAATATGTATATATATGGTCGTAACCCAATTTAACAAGAACACCCCCGATTTTGGCAATATTCAAGTTGTAATAACTCGGCCATTTCTCATCCAATCGATCTGAAATTTTGACAGTTTCACCTTTGACCTCTAAACATGCGATGTTCAAATTTTGGTGCAATTTCGGCAACGGGAACTTACTCAAATTTTAACGTGAAATATGGCCAATCCATGAAAACATATAGTTGGGGGCTGGCAAGCAAAGTTAACAAAACTCACTTCCGATGTCCGGAAGCTCGTTTACTGTAAGGATCGCCGTTCAATGCTCGCCCTCGGACCCTTCGGGTCCTCGGGCTCGCGCTCGGGCCTTCGGCCCTCGCACTGTTAGGTCCGCCGTCCAATGCTCGCCCTCGGACCCTTCGGGTCCTCGGGCTCGCGGCTCGGGCCTTCGGCCCTCGCACTGTTAGCACCGCCGTCCAATGCTCGCCCTCGGGCTCGCAAACCGCCGCGGGGGGCTTGCCAGCCCCCTGATTTCATAGTAATTGCAACATGTAAGATGAATCCTAAGCCACGATGCAGAAAAGATATTTCTGGCAAATTAAGATAAATTACATACCCCCGCAGATGACAGTGAAGAAAGAGATTCACTTCTTGTGTGAACGCTTTTAGAACCCGGTTCTGAGTCTCATGAAGACCAAACAACTTTGAGTTTGCACAGGCCATTCTACTTATGGCTATGGGATCGTTCACATATTACGTAATCAGCCGAGGGGGGGAGGGGGTTTCCAAATGATTACGTTTGATTACGAGGGGGGAGGGGGGGTTTGGCCAATGATTACGTAATCAAAATATCTAAATTTTCATGAAAATTTCAAGGATTTTTATGAAAATTTCACGAATTTTCATGAAAATTTCAAGAATTTTCATAAAAATTTCACGAATTTTCATGAAAATTTCAAGAATTTTCATGAAAATTTCAAGAATTTTTTTATGAAAATTTTAAGGATTTCCGAATTTTTATTACCAAAAATTAACCATTTGCAGAAAAAATTGTCAAAATTTCATAATTATGATTAAAGCATGATCTACTCTAACAAAATATGGTTCAGAATGTATAGTTCCTTTAGTGCTGCCCATATATAGGAGGGATGTACTCCATTCGTTGAACTCTTCCAAACCACTTCAGTGCCTCTTTGTATATAAGGTTTGCTGCTCTGTGCTGAGGTTCGGAGGCCTTTCTTTCCCTAGAGCTCTAGAGTTGATGCCAGAGCCGGTCTTGGCGTACATCCGCAGCTCCAGGAATCAATCTTTTTGATGAAGGTGTAGGAAGCTGGAGCTGTCTGTGAAGTTGCCAGACTCTGATCTGGATCTTGGGTTCTGTCGGCTTTGGTGGCAGATGAGCAGGACACGGATACTGAACTTTGGTTCCATCGGTTTTGAAGGAGGTTGAGGTGGGACCAAGACGTTGATTTCTTTAGTGGAACTGGGGGCCTCAGGTGTAGAGGAGGAGGATGATCTGTTGGAGGTAAAGGAGGATGATGAGCAGATGAGGATGCGTTGGAGGAAGAGAAAGAGGAGGAGGTGTCCATCTCATTGTCAGAGGAGTTGTCGTAGGCGAGATTTCCGTAGGAAAAACTAAAAGAAGCTTTGAATGTCATCTTCAGGTCGATGATGTTGATGATTGAATCATGAAACACACGATACTGTTCTATTTCTAATTTTTTGTCAGTTAATATAGTTTTTTGGTGACGTCAAAAAACTGAAGGAGTGGGGGGGGGGTTGGGCCATGATTACGTAATATTTTCCAAAAAAGAGGGGGGGTTTGGCCATGATTACGTTTGATTACGGAGGGGGGGAGGGGGGTAAAAAATGCCCAAAAATTGATTACGTAATATGTGAACGATCCCTATATACTGGGTGAACTGCAGTTCATATGAAGTCGCCGCGCACTTCATATGAATTCATATGAATTCATATGAGTTCATATGAATGCGTTTACCAGTTCAATAAATTTTTATATGAATGAACTTCATATGAACTTCATATGAACTTCATATGAACTCCACCAAGTTCATATGAACTTCATATGAATTCATATGAATTCATTAAACACGGATGAACTAGTTCACCAAAATTTAGTGAACTGAGATGCATATGAATTCATATGAATTCATATGAATTACGTAATCACCGAGGGGGAGGGGGGTTTCCGAATGATTACGTTACATGTTATTGTAACAAATACAACTACTGTAAACTTGATTACGAGGGGGAGGGGGGGGTTAAAATCGGCCAAAAATTGATTACGTAATATGTGAACGATCCCTTACAATCACCAGCACCCTTCTCTTCCACGTGACATGGTCTTTTCTCTGCCCCTTAACCTGTACTCCTTCCTCTTCCTAAAATCATATATATTGAAATTGTACCTCAAAGTTGAATTTACTGCCCGCATGACTTTTCTCAGGAATAGAAATGTTTAAATCTTTTGATTGGACCAATGTGCAATGATTATCATAATAAATTTTGAGTAGAAAATTATATCCAGCGAAGTTTATTATTAGAAATTCAATGATGAACTAACGAATGGGAGTGGCAAAGGTCGGTCACTGGTCAGCTTGATGAAATGGATGAAGTAAAAGTTCGATTCTCGAATCTTGACCATTCACCATTAAAGCATTGGGCGCGGATTTTCCTCCACACAAATTGGTGGAATGTTGATGCACCATGTAGGTGAAACCAGGGGCGCTGCGCACTCCGTGCACTAAACCAGGGCCCTGGGTAGGGCAAGGGCAAGTTAAAGCAACGTATGGTCAAGCACTGGCCCCTTCCCCTATTTCTCTTACAAATATGTTCACATGAGCCAATTGATCCGGAAGGATCAACTTGTCTGACATCATCAGGCAACGCCTGACAAGGATCAACCACCACGGCACGGCGGAAATATTGGCTCATTTCTTAGATGGATTTTTTCCATCCCCAGCGGCCTAGCGCGCAACACTCGGAAGTTTGGATGGTCGTGTTCCCCACGGAAAATGCTATGTGCGCGGCGGAATTGCTAAACACGTATACCCCTGTTATCGTCGGGGGTTAAAATCGCGTTTTTGGGCTTATAAACTGCCTTTTTTCGCCCCTTTTTGGGCGTAGATGTCTCATGGGTGGTCAAATAGAAGTGTATCTGGTCATAAATTATGCGCCTGAAACCACTGAACCAATGATATTCGCCAGTTTTCCTTTGTTTTAATGTTTTCCTGTAAAATCCAAAAAACCCTATTTTTACCTCTCAAAACAGTGATCCATGCGTGTCTTCATTTCTGAGGCACCCAAGATCCGAAATCGAAAAGCTTTGGCCGATTGAGCTGAAAATTTGCACGCCATCCATGGACGACCTAAGAAAGACATACCATACTTCAGAATCCCGAAATCAGCCATTTTCTGTCACTTATGGGAGGGTTCGTCGCGTTTTGGGCTTAAAACTGCCATTTTCGCCCCTTTTTGGGCGTAGATGTCTCATGGGTGGTCAAATAGAAGTGTATCTGGTCATAAATTATGCGCCTGAAACCATTGAACCAATGATATTCGCCAGTTTTCCTTTTGTTTTCCTTTAAAATCAAAAAACCCTATTTTACCTCTCAAAACAGTGATCCATGCGTGTCTTCATTTCCGAGGCACCCAAGATCCGAAATCGAAAAGTTTTTGGCCGATTGAGCTCAAAAATTTGCACGCCATCCATGGACGACCTAAGAAAGACATACCATACTTCAGAATCCCGAAATCAGCCATTTTCTGTCTCTTATGGGGGGTTAAAATCGCGTTTTTGGGCTTAAAAACTGCCTTTTTCGCCCCTTATTGGGCGTAGATGTCTCAAGGGTGGTCAAATAGAAGTGTAACTGGTCATAAACTATGCGCCTGAAACCACTGAACCAATGATATTCGCCAGTTTTCCCTTTTTTTCCAGTAAAATCCAAAAAACCCTATTTTTACCTCTCAAAACAGTGATCCATGCGTGTCTTCATTTCTGAGGCACCCAAGATCCGAAATCGAAAAGCTTTGGCCGATTGAGCTGAAAATTTGCACGCCATCCATGGACGACCTAAGAAAGACATACCATACTTCAGAATCCCGAAATCAGCCATTTTCTGTCACTTATGGGGGTTAAAATCGCGTTTTTGGGCTTAAAAACTGCCTTTTTCCCCCTTTATTGGGCGTAGATGTCTCATGGGTGGTCAAATAGAAGTGTATCTGGTCAAAAATTATGAACCAATGATATTCGCCAGTTTTCCTTTGTTTTCCTGTAAAATCCAAAAAACCCTATTTTTACCTCTCAAAACAGAGATCCATGCGTGTCTTCATTTCAGGCCTCCTGACACACGGTACCCCGTCAAAACCTGTCTCAATTGAGTTAAAAACAGCCCTAAACCCGTCTTAAACCGTCACAAACCTGTCCAAAACCTATTGAGAACCCGTCCCAATCTTCTAAAAATTAAATCGAAAACCCGTTCAAGACCTGTCAATAACCTGACCTAAACCTGTCGAGAACCTGTCCGTAAAATGTTCCTTATCTGTCAAGAACCCGTTCACAACCTGTCCCAAACTGTCGAAATCTTTGTCAAAACCTTTTTTAACCCTGTTATGAACTTATGTCAAAAACCCGTCATGAGCCTGTTTAAAACCCGCCCAAAACCCGTCCAAAACCCGTCCAAAACTTGTCCGAAACCCGTCCAAAACCCGTCATGAACCTGTCCACAACCCGTCCAAAACCCGTCGAAGACTTATCCAAAACCCGTCCAAGACTTATCCAAAACCCGTCCAAAAACCGTCAAAGTTCATTGCATAATATGCTAATATGCTAATATATTGCAATAGACCGTAGAATTATTAAAAACAAAGATGTTCATGATACAGCATATGCTTGTAAATTTATAATATAATAGACTAGCAGGCCCGTTGGGCCTGCAAACACACAGCTCACTAGGCGCTGCTACGCAGCACCTCGTTCGCAAATCTTAAACATTACCATTCAAATTGACTGGGCAAATGACCACATTGCAAAATCGCCGACTCGGCGCCGATCGGCGCCCGTCCGGCGCCGATCAGCGCTGATCGGCGCCGATCGGCGCCGATCGGCGCTGGTCGGCGCCGATCAGCGCCGATTTCGATCAGCGCCGATCAGCGCCGATCGGCGCCGATCGGCGCCGATCAGTTTTCGGCCAAGCCTCGATCGGCGCCGACGGCGCGATCTGCCCGATCGGCGCCAGCGCCGATAAAACACCTGTATAAGGGAAGCTGTCTGGTGCATTTTATTCCAGATTTCCCCGTGATTTTCCCATCGGCGCCGATCGGCGCTGATCGGCGCCGATGGGGAACTTTAAAAAAATTTCAAGCTTGGACAGGAAAATGAGATATCCGCGGATTTTATCGCATTTGACCGACTCTAACGATCAGGATTATGTTATGGTTTGTAATTATATATGTTTTATATGCTTGGACGTCATTGTCATACTCATAGATAATGAAGGCTCCTGTTTACATGGGAGGCCGACCTGATAACTTAAAATGTAAGAATACCTGATGATAATATTATTAATACGTCGATGATTTCAAAATAAAAAGCATACAATGGACGCAGAACGGAAACACTAGAAATGATGAATGATTTTGAACACGTGTTGCTTTTGCACCAGGTTCTGATGATTCGGGCACCACCGTTAAATCAGAACATCGGTGAGATTCCTGGAACGGAGCTTCGTTGCTGCTCCTGAGGTTGAGATTAGCTGTAGATTAGCTTGCTAATACTACAGCGATGGTGTTAAGACCAAGAAGCAACAAGTGGGCTGCCAACTTGCTCTTGGAGGTATGGAGAACAATGTGCAACTAACAGACTAGCGCTGTATCCAGCCATTAGTCTTTCCTCTTAAAGTCAATAGTTCTTTGTGCCAGCCGGATGAGAACTAAAAATCATCCAGATCTACTCTCAGTGAGGGTCCCAATCTGTCACACTAAATTCATGATATTGGGGGAATTTTGTTCAGCAGTTTGAAGTAGGGCTTTGCTCTTGCGAAGCTCTGCCAAAATTTTAAATTTCACTACTCAAAAAACATAGAATAAATTGAATCTGTACAACTTCCTGTTTAAATCATTAATATAATTTAAAATTTGATTGTAGAAACAGTATTGTCAAGTTAAACACAGAAATATGCACAAATAACTAGTACAATATGCATAAGAATATAATTAATTAATCAAGAAATAATTAATTAATTAACCTTAATTAGTTTAAATGGATATACAAGTATATATTTACAAAATAAAAATAAAATAAAATAAATAATACTGTGTCAGATTAACTCTAAAAGTCTCTTACTCAGTACTGGGAAAGATATATCAGGGGGCTGGCAAGCCCGGCGTTTTTTCGAGAACTAACTTGCCTGGGCTGAGTTCGAGCCACCTGAGGCCCTTAGCGCTTTCGAGGGTGAGCTCACATGGTGTCATAATTGCTCGGGCCGAAGGCCCGAGGTGCTCAGCCTGAGGCCCTGAAGGGCCGAGGTGAGCCTGCCATGGCGCCACCTTTTGCTCGGGCTGAAGGCCTGAGTGCGAGCCTGAGGACCTCGAAGGGTCCGAGGGCGAGCTCTTCCGTTATACGGCAGTCCAAACAAGAGCAGCCTGAGGGCCCGAAGGGCCTGAGGCGAGTCCGTTGCAGTTGAGTGTCCGAAGGGCATGAGGACAAATTTTTAACTTGTTTGCCCCCAAAAATATGTTTTCATGGATTGGCCCTTTCCCTTAAAATTTGGAAATTGTTCCTGCTTTTCTGAAATTGCAACTTAAAACCAAAAATTAAAATCCCCTTTTTTTAAAAATCAGTTCTTTTTTTTAAAAAATTTAGG
>WFMF01000766.1:0-48911 GCA_011033025.1 Beroe forskalii | reverse complement strand
CTTTTTTGATTTTTCTGCTTTTTTTTTAATTCCTGGGGGTTTTTTTTAATAATTTTTCACCAGGTTTCCCGGGCCAATATCCTGAATATCTGAGTTTTCTGCTAATATCCTGGAGTTTTCTACTTCTAATATCCTGAGTTTTCTGCCTTTCAATATCCTGAGTTTTCTGCTAATATCCTGAGTTTTCTGCTAATATCCTGAGTTTTCTGCTAATATCCTGAGTTTTCTGCTAATATCCTGAGTTTTCTGCTAATATCCTGGGTTTTCTGCTAATATCCTGAGTTTTCTGCTAATATCCTGAGTTTTCTGCTAATATCCTGAGTTTTCTGCTATTATCCTGAGTTTTCTGCTAATATCCTGAGTTTTCTGCTAATATCCTGAGTTTTCTGCTAATATCCTGAGTTTTCTGCTAATATCCTGAGTTTTCTGCTAATATCCTGAGTTTTCTGCTAATATCCTGAGTTTTCTGCTAATATCCTGAGTTTTCTGCTAATATCCTGAGTTTTCTGCTAATATCCTGAGTTTTCTGCTAATATCCTGAGTTTTCTGCTAATATCCTGAGTTTTCTGCTAATATCCTTACTGTACCCAAGCATCATTCACTTACGTTACTTTCATTCATTTGAGAATTGAGACTTTGTATAATAATAAGAATCCATATTCTGATCCTAACCGATCCTAATTGACTTTTTACTATCAAACTCTGTTTTTTATACTCTAATTCGAGATACAGTGCTTTGTTTAGACTTTATTTATAGCACCTCGTCAATGACAATGCCAATGATCTTGTTATCCATAATGTGAGTGTGAATAAGGACCTGATAGTCATGTGACTCTAATCAGGAGCTCTGATTGGCTATTAGCCAACACACAATGTACACAATGTACTGTTTGTTGTGGTAGAATGTGCAGTGTGACTGTGTGGTGTTATGGGCTAAGGAGTAAGGCTGCTGTGTACCTTTTATAGGGGATAACTTGTACATTGGGAAAATTAACTCATGCATGTACATTGTACTAGTGTACAATTTGGTAGGGTTTTCATATAAATTTTGAAAGTCTCCCATTTATTCTTTTATTAGATCGAATAAAAGTTAAATACGAAATTTTGGCCACGGGCATTTATAAACGTATAAAATACCGCAGTATTCATACTTTTTGTACTTGATTTCTTGCACAAAGAGTCTTAATTCCAAATCCTCATGCACCCTTGAGGGCCGAATGCTTTTGCAGGAATGTAATTACAGGTTGGTGTTTTAGACCCTCGAGGTCTAAAGACTGGACGTGGGAGGGTATTTTGTTCTTGGATTATTTGTAAATTATAAGGGTTTCCGTGGCAAAGCGATAACCAACTGACATTAATTGCTACACACATTATTTTACTTGACAAACCTGGAAATGAAATTAAGATAAAGTTGATAAGGCAGGGGACTGGCACGACTTCATACACTGATCTGTGCTCATCCTTCATTAATCTCGGACAAATTGTACCGGGACTTGACTGAAATCCCTAATTTGATTTGCTACAAAGTTTCGCGGGAAGGAGGGAAAATTGATTGGTTTGCGTAGCGCGCTGCGACAAACTTCTTTAAAACTGCAGCACAGTAATTGTACAAAACAGCGCGCGGCTCGCGCGCGCGGATTTAAATTCATTAATTTTCACACGATTTACATGCGGTTTTCAATTCAGAATTTCACTGCACAAATTCTCGCGCCATTTTACATGTTTGAAGGTTCATAATTCAATAACTTTTGATTCTTCACATTGGGTCCGCCACGTAACATCACCTTACTATAAAACACCTACTGATTCACATGGACACATCATCGCATGATTTAATCACAAGTCAAGGAAGCAAGTGTAGAAGTAGCTCTATTGATGTATTTTACTTTGGTTTTGTGTAGTTTTGTTTTAGTCAAATGTCCGTTTATGAATCGCCTTTATTTCTAAAGTTAATGTTTGTAGATCTGACTGGTTTGTTTCAGGACCCCAGCCCAAATGTCAGAACTCAGCAGCCCGAGCCCAAGAGACACACTCATGGTAAGCTAATTAGTGTAGATATCGTTATCGTCCTTCCTAAGTTAGCTTGATCAAATTCTGTTTAAGTAATCCAACCTTTTGACTTATTTTCTTTAAAATTCCTGATATTATTGTCGTTACCGTGTGTCGGACGCCAGTAAATTTGATTTTGTCTCGTTCTGAGTCGGAAGTCAGTAAAGTCTGTCCCCGTATGTTCGGGCGATGTATAAACCCCGGCCCTCCAGGCGGAGGCCAGGAAAATATTCGACTTCGACCAGCAGCTGGGGAGTGATGAGAACGAGCAACCTCTCTACGGCTTCTTAATGCGCAAAACACGGCTCTCCTGGATCCAGCGGTGGTGCGTGTGCTCGGACAACTGTCTGTACATCAGCAAGTCCCCCAGAGACCACCTCTCAGTGAGCAAGGTCTACCTGCCCCAGTACTCTATTGCTGCTTCAGGGGAGGAGGATCACAAGAGGGAGTGGGTGTTCAGGATCTGGAGTGAGGGGAAGAAGACGATCTACTTAGCAGCCCAGAACAGCAGGGATAGAGATCAGTGGGTCCAGGGGCTCAGGAAGGCAGCGGGGGTGTCTAATGAACAGACTCAGGAGGTCAGGAAGTCCACCATCAAGCGCTTTGCTTCCTCCAAACTCTCTGCTCTGAAAGACATTACTCTGGGTAGGAGTGAGAGGTCCTCCTTCAAAGGAAAACAGACACTTCTCAGATCACCCTCTGACTCAGATGTCGCTAAGAAGTCCCTAGCAGCTGCCCTAGAGGCTGAGTTCAACACGACACAAAGCAAAGCCAAGAGACCGGAGTCTAGCCGGCCTAATAGCAACCGGAACTCAGATACCGTGCTTCTATCAGGAACTCTCAAGAAAACTAACAAAGGAAAGTCTTGGGAGAAGCGCCACTACGTGGTGATAGGCCCCATTCTAAGGGAGTATGTGACAGGGAAGGATGAGTGGCCCCTGCAGTCTGTCTACATCCCAGGTTCTAAAATAACTGCAGTCTACGACAACACTAAGGACCCTCAGTACCTCCTGAAGATAGAACCCCTTATCAAGTCCCCCATGACTCTAGCAGCTAAGTCTAGACTAGAACTGAACGTGTGGGAGCAGGAGTTGGGGGCTATATCCCGGATGAAACCCGACCACTCCCTCCTCCGGGATATGGACCCGGAGTACGTGGACGTGGGGCAGTATGTGGATCTAATGTCCCTGGATGTGGACTCCGAACAGGAGGACAGGTTTGGGGTTCTGCAGAGCAGGAGACCAAGGAATGCTCAGTCCGGGTCGGAGGAGGGGAAGATGCCACTCCAGGAGTCATGGTCAGGGAGTAACGTGGAGCACAGGAGGACTTACTCAGACAGCTTCTACTCGGAGTTGAGACAACCCATGCACCCCCATACTAAGAGTACAGGGTTCAGAGCGCAGGAGAGGCGCAGCCGAGTGAGGAAGATGCCACCTCCCCCCTCCCGACCAGTGCCCACTCTACCCCCTCCTGAAACAGGGAGACAAGGGGGTGTCAGCTCCAAGGGGGCGTCCCTCCCTCCCTCAGTCCTAGTGCCGCCAGACAGACCCCCACCCCGACCTCCCTCAGACAGCAGTGGGCATCTCAGACACCCCTCAGACTCCAAACACGCAGATACTTTGTACGAGAACGGACTCCTGTCTCATGAGACCCACTATCAAGTCCCAGACTCTGTCTTCCGACCACCATCCTCATCAGGAGGAGGGAAGTGCGTCTACCAACCCATTCCGAACGCAGTCCTCCAGTCTCTCTTCTCCTTCTCAGCTCCCACTCTTCCAACTCATTCCTCCAACTCCCACTCCTCCATCTCCAACTCCTCCAACTCCAACTCCTCCAACTCCCACTCTTCCAACTCCCACTCCTCCAACTCCCACTCCCCAAATCCAACTCCCACTCTTCCCACTCCTCTTCCCCTCATTCAGAGGAGGTACCAGCTCCTCCTCTGCCCACCCTACCAACCCCTTCCGCTCCCCCTACGCCTCCTCCCAGTCTGACTCCAGGAGTTCCTCCCTCCGCTCCTCCTCTACTCGCTCCTCCCACCCTGATTCAGCCTTCCTCCCCTCTTCACATCACCCCTCCTCCTCCTCACATCACCCCTCCTCCTCCTCATCCTACCACCGGTCTGCTCGTGGTGCTGCCCCTCACAGACAAAGAGGTATCTTCGTATACTCAGACTCAGACTCACAGCTTCTCTCGGATCTGGACGATCTCTTTGAGTTTGATCTCCTGCCATCCCAGAATGACCCTCAACAGACCACCCAGCCTCCTCAAAAGCCAGCCCAGTCTGATGCTCATCCATCAACCACCACTCTAGATGGTAGACTAGGTTCACGGAGTCACACAGGCAGTCTATCCTCCCAAAGACTGCAAGGCTCAGGCAACATCCGCCCCAGCAACCTTCTCTGTCCGTTGTCTGGCATGGAGCCAAGGATCCCAGAGAAGAAGTCTCCATTTGACAGACGAGCTAGCACACCCCCTGGAACCAGGCCTTATCGGGGAATTGCTTGGTGAGGTGAGAGAGATGTCGGATTTAGTGTGATTTTAATGTGTGGGCATGTGAGATTCGGGCGAGCATAGATTTCAGTGAGCGCATGAAAGATTTCAGTGTGGCGTGGGAAATGCTGATTTATTGAAAATTTTAGGGGTTGTTATTAGTTCCCGATAGACCTTGGGAACTGTGCATGTGTGAATTGACATTGACATTTCATTGAACTCCCATCCAAAAGCTTAGAAGTGTGTGATTTTCTAATTTCACGCTTCAGCCGAAAGTGAGCGACTTCCGCTCTCTAGTGGCTGATGAAAAGCGTGTGAAGCTGCAAAAATACTGCTTTGAGATTAGATACACACTCTTTGAGAAAGCATCCGATTTTCTGAATGTATCAGATCGTTTCAGAAATTCACTTTTCATGTTTTCTCACCTTCGGTAACAGATAAAGACGATTTTTCTGTCATTGGTTGCTAATTTACCCGATTTTAAAGCATTGGACCATGAATCTGTCAATTTGAAGTTGCATTTGAACTTCTGATGTCTATTTCAGTTGACGATGCAACCCTATAAGCACGCTGCTATAGCACACAATTAGTGATTTTATTCTATGACTTCACTCTAGCCGCATTAGGTAAGAGAGAGCGTACTAAGTTCTCTACTATATATACCTACCCGGCATATACCTTAGATCTGTTGTTGTTGTTGTAACGACCTTATCCTCCCTTAGGACCTGAGTAGGACCGCCAGTGAGACTAGTGCAGTGGGGGACCATATGAAGGTATGTCTCCATGGTATTAGGTGCCTAGTTACCTAGTTACCATAGCAATCACTGAACCAGTGAGACTTGTGCAGTGGGGGGCCATATGAAGGTATGTCTCCATGGCATTAGGTGCATAGTTACCATAGTAACCACTGCACCAGTGAGACTAGTGCAGTGGGGGACCATATGAAGGTATGTCTCCATGGCATTAGGTGCCTAGTTACCATAGCAACCACTAGTTACTGCGTTACCATAGCAACCACTACTCTTGTAATCCTCACCACTAAATCCCTCACTTATGCAATTTCCTTGTTAAATACACAGCGCGTGTGTGGCAGGGGTTTTGCTATTATATCTACAATCTGGTCTTTTAGGCTACCATTAAGGTCTTTTAGGCTACAATCTGGTCTTTTAGACTACATTCTACAATTAGGTCTTTCAGGCTGCGATTAGGTCTTTTAGGCTGCGAAAAGGTCTTCAAGAGTTGAAGGCTATCTCAATAACCCTAGCTTGTATTGAGGGTATTACGCCTTGACATTGTACTCTGTACATAGAACTGTAGCATCTTAAACCCGTAGCATATAAATACCATTCCCATGACCACGTGTGTCGTAACTCTGTAATTCACAGTGTCGTAATGCAGTAGTAGTGCCGCGTGTCGTAATGTAGTACTCGGGATTCTGGGTATAGTCATCGTATTAGGTAGTAGTAATTCCCTACAAGTTGAGACAGTGTTATCTCAATGCGTGGGATTTGGGAGGGAGTTTCGTTTGTATCTTTGAGGATGCGTTCACTCTTTTGCAGTTTTTATTCGTTTCAATTGCTATCAATATTGCATTTTTTGTAATGACAGTTCGTCTGGTGTCACTGGTCGTCTGGTGTCACTGATCGTCATTTTGTCATTTTGTGTAGCCGATCCTTATCTTTTATCACTTATTCTGTTGTCACTATTTTTGGCAACATATTACGCAATGTTTGTTTTTGTTTTTACCCACGTGCTGTGACGCGCTGTACGTCTGACGTCTGTGTATGTCGCTGCTTCGCAGTCACTATATTAGCACGTTTGTCCGTGTGTTTGTGAGTTAGTGCGGTGTTAGCACGTGTGTTCACACTTTGGCAGTTGTCTATCCCCACCCCAGTAATAATATTTCTACGTTAGGTAATATACCCTCAACATTTGAGATAACACATGTCAAAAACACCCTCCTTTGATTTGCTAGTTGAAATGTCTCGTGAATTGCCCTCGCTACTGCTCGCGCTTAGCAAGTAACCATGGTGACGTTACCAACATCCCACTCTAAACCCTGATAATGACGTCACTATCTCACGCCTATTCTTAACGCACAACCCCCCTCTGCACTGCAATTTCTACTACAGCTGCAGTCCAATTTCTCCTAGTGTTTTGACAGTGGTTTACAATTAGTGACAGTTATATAATTTAGTGCGGCAGATTCGCGGGGTTTCCCGGACGTAGAGAACTTTACTATGTTTCTCCTCCTGGTCATAGAACTTTAATAGGTGTCTCTGTTTCGTCTCTTCTCCTTCTAATGAATTTCTTCTCCTGGAACTCCGACTTCTGTGCTCTGAGACACTCATAGAGTCCTGAGTGCTGGCACTCTGTTTTCTTTGAGGGCAGAGAGGGTTTTCAATCAATCATCTTGATCGCACATAAGATATTATTTGGATGTTTGCCAATTAACATGCTCGTCGCATGTTCCTGTGCTAATCTAATAATATCTTCTGATCTCACTTCCTCCTTTCACAATGCAGTTGTTACAATACTGTCCGCCTGTGTTATCACGCTTCTCACTAAGACTCTCCTATAATATCCCAGTACAATATTGTAGCTCAATCGTAGAACTGCAACGCGAGCTTCAGGTTTTGGGATGCATTTGTCAGTCTTCTGTTCCGCTGAAGCTTAACAATAACCACTGCTTTCAATACCAATTAGCATTTTGATTATTTCGTGTAACGCTTCATTAGACTCCTCAATTTCTCCATAACGCCATGAATTTCTTAATTTATTCGAGTATTGAGACCCCAATTATCACATGATATTTGCAAAACTAGAACTTTAGAAATTTCTCGCATCGTGAATGTCTCCAACTAAATTGAGACAACTTATTACTGATAAAAATAAGCATTTTCCATTCTCCATTTAGCTACCTCGATATCCAACCCTGGGTTATGTTTCCCACTAAGAAGACTCTGCAACCTCTCATTTCTCTTACCCCCATGTCATAGTGTAAAGGCTTTCCGTGTCACCTGATCTAACTAATTAAGGTGTCAGCCTTTAATAAGGGTGATTACTGATAACTAATTAGAGTAATATTGACCGGAGATCCCCCTATTTAGCACACACGTTACCAGCTGTCAGCTACACAGTAATATCATTATTATTTATTACTATTATTACTTGATAATATTATCGTATTGCTGTAATGTCATTTTATAGTCCGCTGTGCGGCAATTATAGCGGCAATTATTGATGTGCCATAACACCAATGTTCGTTGTAGCTCGTGCTAGTTGTCCTCTGTATTTCCCCGGCCTTGCGATTGTTTTTATTCAGTGAGTCATACAGACTTACAGTGGATTCTCGTGACCTTGTTAATAGTCGCCAATTTTAGCAATATCTCAGTCGCGGTCTCTCTTTTTAAAGTTGGTTCACACTCCACAAGTACTCATATAGAAGTTAGTTTGGCACACAAATACTCAAATAATACATGGTGTTGATGATGACGTCATTATCAGGGATTATAGTGGTGTTTCTTTGACGACCTGCTCATTTTACCTTTGGTGGTGTATCAGCACTATTATTATACAGCTGCACTTTGCAGCTTTCCCCCGGTATTTTGATATTTTGGTACGCGTTAATATAATATTCAGTATTTGATATAGTGCAAATATTAATATGTCCTTGTCACGTGACCATTTCGTGTTTGTGTGTTTGTTATAATACCCACGCAATTATAAAGCACATGTTTTGTTGTTTTGCTTTTCCGTGTTTGCTGCCGACTTTGCTGCGGATTATTTCATTGATTTTGCTTTCTTTTGGCAGTTTTATAATTTTTGAAAGCCTGTTTTTCTGACAATTTCAAAGTTTAACTGTTTACCTTCCTATCTCTGAATTTACAATTTTTCGAATCACTTCAATCGGATGAATAACCTATAATTTCTGTACCAAGAGATGTTGAAGAAGTTAAAGAAAATCAACAACGCGATGAGCTTTTTGTCCCACGGGAGTAAGGTAAGTATTGAGAATATCAGAAATCAGTAGTTTCAACTTCTTATGCTAGAGTATTAGTGATTAGTGTATTCCCCAAATATATCTCCGAACTTTCCATGAAGTGTGAGGGAAAAGCACTGAGGTTAATGTTTGTTGCTCAGTAGTCTGACCACATTTACTCTGTTGAAGCATCTTTCTGTTTCCTGACACTGCATTGATTCTCCTTGTCTATGCTCGTTGCTCTTAGCTAAACAGTAAGATAGCAAATATTCTTAATTTATGGCTTAATTATTCAATGTCTTTCCCGTTTTATGCTAATAACTTACCTTATAACTTTTAAATTACAATTAAAATCCTCCTTTCTTTTCATTATTGTCTTTACAGGCAGCCCTTTTCCATTGTTTTCACTGAGGTACTTTTAGCAACAGATGCTACTACTGTGCATGTATTTTACTCTTCTATTAAACTGCTAAGGACACACTGTTTAAACCATTAAAAGCTTACTACACTACTACTTTAAACCTACTACTTTACTACACTACAAGACATGCCTCAGATACTAGCTTAGACAATTACGACACTTTGGGAATACGGGCTAAGACTCTTAGTACAAGTTAGAGCTAAGTGTTGCTTATACTGGAATGTACTGAGTTAGGACTAAAGCTAAGCTTTTTTTTCTACAACCCCTCTGAAAATAATCTCAAACTCTCAGATTTTAGGTATTTAAAGTATCAGAAAATTACTGTATGAAATTTACAAGTGTACTTTTAGCTAAGCGTAAGCTGCTGGGGACCATGCTTAGCCCGTCATTAAGTGTAAAGTGAGCTGAGAGCTAGGGACGAGGCTGGGCTTGTCATTTGGCTTGTCATTATCAATGTGCAGTGTGCACTAGCGTGTCTCACACTGGCTTCAGTCAGAAAACGTTAAACAATTACTGTAGTATCTAGTAACTACCCGTCACATATTCTAGTAGTGCTAGAATATAATGCTCCCTGGATAAATGGTATCGGCTGAATCCGCTAATTGGATAGCATTATCTCCTGCCATCTTCTTCTTTGAGGGGGATGAAGCCCAGGAGTTGACGTAAAACTTCGATACAGATTCACCCGACTAAAACCGATTTTATCCTCATTAATCACTGCTGACATGGGAAAGCCTTGTAAATTAGGGATTTCCCTTAAATAATAGGGAAATCATTCACTTCCATTGAATGCTGATTCATGACCGGCACAAGTCCAGCGGTTACCGTTTTAATATTGACGGGTTTTGCAGTCAAAACAATACACCGCCACATCTGACACTTCTCTAATATTATTATTATTTGCCATTATATTAATTCCCTGTGACAAAACAACGCGATAATGACGTGTTAGTGACATCAAGGACACATGACACAGTAAAGGTACATGGGAGAGACACTGAGAAAGTTACATGTTGGTGACGTGACAGTCACATGACACAGCAGAGACTCTATGAGAGAGTTTAGAGACGATGAGAGAGTTACGACATTGCGAGTGAAGCTGGTCTAAGAGGTGTCGTGATAATTGCAGCACTTTCAACAGCAAAGCTGTCAGATAGAGGTAGTTACGGCAGGGAATCATCGGCAACACTTTATTGCTGTAGGAGGAGTAGGCGGGAGTGAGTGATGTCATTATCAGGGTTCAAGATGGAGAAATGATGATTTCAGAGGCTTTTTTCTGTGCAAAACGTCTCTACTGCTACTGCTTTTGAGGAGTGTTGAGTTTTCAAAGTGTCAAATTAAATTGAAAAGCCTCACGCAAAAATAAACAGTTATAAACGTCTTCTACTGCATACTTTGAGCTATGATAATGACGAAACTTCCAACTGCTTGGCGACTGGTGTCATCTACGTTACCGAGTCATATGCGCTCTAAATAATAATACTTTTGTATATTTGAGCGGCTATTGTCAACATTATGTCACCCTGTCATCGCCCTCTGACACAGCAAGTTGGGTGTTAGGCTAGTCAGCGAAATGACAGAATATGGCTCTGGGAAATGACAGAATATGGCAGTGTGGGAAATGACAGAATCTATTGGCAGTGTGGGAATTGAGCTTGGGTGGTTTGCTCATTGGGTGGTTTGCTCATTGCTTCATTGCTGACAAAACTTGAGTGATGACTGAGTGATGACTGAGTGATGACTGAGTGAGTGATGACTGAGTCGTCAAAACCTACATTGCGTCAACAACTGGGATGTGTTAGTGACGTAGATTTTAGTGATCAAATATTCGATGATTGGACATCAATCGTCTCCTTAAATAGGGACTTATTTAAAGGCCGGGGAGCAGAAATACCATGCAAACTGCAAACATGGATACCATATTGGCTGAAATTTTACGATCTGGACTGCTGAAGTACACGACTGCAAGGCAGTGATTGTGGTGAAATGAAAATAATAACCATTTTTCAAATCAAACGCATGGTTTCGGTCGTGAATCCCGATCAAAAGAACAAGGAGTTGGTTCCTGAGTGAGTTGTATTATCATCTCCATGTTCTAGCGTTCTCCCTTTCTTTGAGCCTCATGAGCGATGATCTGTGGACACTGTCACCAAAAACCAGGGCTTGTTGCGCTATCTGTGATAACAAATCCCTGAGTTTTTACAACGCTGTATCTCTGACATCTTAGAGGTACGAGGTACTTTGGTTCGCGTTACTGTGAAGTGTACTCTGTGGAGTAAATTACTGTCATTTCACAATTTGACAGAGAGTCTGCCCTGGTACTTTGAATGGTAACATTCACACTGTCAGAGTATCAGTGAGCTGAGAAGGTCTCTTATCATTTTCCTCTTCTAGTACCACTATTTCTATCACTTGTCTGTATTTTCTTCCTCTTTCTCTTCAGCTCCCCGTCTTGTTTTCTTCTCCACCGCTCACCTCTTGGCTCAGTTCCAACTCCTTCCACCCCCACTTTCTCTTGAATCCTGCGTGTGTTTTTGCAACATTTCCACCGCTGACAGCGTTGACAGACCAGCACAAAACACCGCGTGGAACTATACCTGAACCACCGGACCAATTAATTCGCAAACTCTGTGGCAAGAGAGCGCGGGTAACCAATGAGAGCGTTGCCATGGTAACGCGTGACCTGTCACGTGCTCTGTGTCACGTGATCAGTAGATCACGTGACAGGTGTTGCTCGTGCCCGGGTTTAAACAGCTCTCCTCCCTACTTGCAGAGCAAACCCCGATACACCCACTTGTAACCTGCCTTCTATTTTTATCTGACGCTACTTTGTTAAGAGCATTACATATTATGTTTGCCTTGGTAGGCTTGTTTTCTAGTTGTGCCTTGATCTTAGGCGATGTTTCGTCATCAATTCCCCATTCTAAACCCTGATAATGACGTCATTAACACTCGTCTAATACTTGGTTGTGACTCTCTCTGAGCCTTGTCGGCAGAGTAATTAACCTAACAAGACTCGTCTTGTGACGTGTATTGACAGGTGAAGTGAGTTTCTCTAAAACGCTGTTTTCTACTTCTAGCTTTTACTTTAGCGCTGCAGGGTTCGTGCTTTGAGTTGCGTGCGTGTGATCCTGACATCATCCTACATCCAGAGAATTAGAAGATTGCTGCATCTACCTTCTTACTCCTTCATCAAGACAACCTCTTCTGCTTGGTTTACTTGACACCAAATCAATCCGAATCTCATCTGCTGATTTATCCTTAGTCATAGTTTGTGTGGAAAAGAAGCGACTACTGATAAATTGAATTCAGATATCAGCTACTGGTTCAGCCTCAACAAGTACACCATATTACTGGAAAATATTTCGCATCTTTTCGGTGTTCGTGAATGGTACTACTGCTTGAACTATTTCAGTCCTTCAGATTTCAGTCATAAGTCTATCAGACCCTGACCAAATCAGCATTTTGATTATTGGCTCATTTATATCTGATCAAAGATCCGTTGTTTGCAAATTGTTTACATCGGAAACTGATTGCTTTCGCTGCCTTCTCAACTCCTCTTAGACTTGATTACTGGAGTCAGTAAAATCCCTGTTTTCTGAATCCCTGCATTATTTCTGGGCTGTTGCAGCTCGAAGTCTTCCCCTGTCCTACCCGTAGTAGGGTAGAGGTCTCCTACTTCAGCTACCTCTTGTACTGCACCATGTTGGATAGGAGGAGAACACTTCATATAACCTACAATGTCGCTCAGTACTTCCAACTGGTAAGTGAGAGATCTTTAAAACTAGGTCACCATGGTAACATGCAGTTACCATGGTAACATGCAGTTACCATGGTAACCTGCAGTTACCATGGTAACATCTTACACTGTACCATGTTGGATAGGAGGAGAACTCTTCATATCACCTACAATGTCGCTCAGTACTTTCAACTGGTAAGTGAGAGATCTTTAAAACTAGGTCACCATGGTAACATGCAGTTACCATGGTAACATGCAGTTACCATGGTAACCTCTTACACTGTACTACGCCGAATAGGGGAGAACACTTCATATAACTTACAATGTCGCTCAGTACTTCCAACTGGTTAGTGAGAGATCTTTAAAACTAGTTCATTTCTCCGTTCATAGTTACTGGTTCCCAGATACTGGTTTTCGTGTTGCTCAAAGCAACTGGTTTATCGTTTTGTGTGTGTTGGTTCATAAACGCTGGTGTTATTAATAATGTTTAGAATTTGCATAGACAATGGTCTTCCTCAAAAGTAGCTGTCGCTACACAACTCTTTTAACAGATTTTAACAGAAAAAACCACAGACAACTGCTTTCTGCTCGGCAGTTTATTTATAGCCACAATTACTAAAGCACAGACAAACAAAGCTAAAAGCTTTGGTTATGCTAATTGCTCATGGTTATGCTAATTGCTAATCGTCTGAACTAACCCTGCTGGTTAACTGTCACTTTGTCACATTAGCAGCGCCAATTGCTCCTGCGGTTTTCTCTGTTGTTGTTTTCATCTCCAATCTCCTTCACTTCTTGAGTATAATAGTACCACTAAACAATACTTTGAGCTGCAGAGTAAAGCCAGGATATTTAGTTCGAAACTCCCCCGAAATTTGGCTAATTCCTCCAAACTTCTTCTTAGATTTAAAGTTTTAGTATCGGAGTTAGTGTTGCAATGTTGAAAGTGGCGACAGTAACTAGGAAAGTGATAGTACTATGCTGTGTGAAAAGTAATAATATTTGAGAGAAATGTAACAGTAGGAGAGACAAAGAGAGAGTGGTATTGTTACCACCAGACAGTCTAACGAGAGAACAGTGGTTATTGTGGTAGTTACGGTGTTGGGTTGGCAAGGAGCCAAGAAAAGAGGAGACGGGAGCCTAGAGAAGAGAAGAGAATGTGGGAGATGGGATATTCCAATCTCTCCAAGTCTCATTTTATGCTGTACTTTCACAGTGTTTACCGCTTTACTACATCGAGTTATGCATCATACAGTGGTTGTAGAGGCACTACGTAATGTAAAAGAGTAAATGGTGTCGCAATTCCTAATCACATCCTACTCAATACTCCCCTCTATTACTAGCTATACGTTCTGCAGTACTCACTGTACTCACTACTTATCTACTTAAGTATATTGCGCTGGTACACGTATTGCTTCGGTTGTCTGCTACCGAACAGCATATAACTTGGTATTATTTCGTTCTTTACGTTCTGATATAACGGCTGTTTTAAGGTTAAAGCGGAGACCTTAGTGTGTAGCTGGTAGTTCATGGTGTTCTTCTGAATTATTCACTAAGCATTTACACCTGAATTCCCAGTTTTCTGTTTAATTTTAGCGATGATTTGCATGAAAATAATACCTGTATTATTAAACATTTTTAAAAGATTTTAATTTTATTAAAAATCTTCATTCCAGTGCCTTCTTCTATTTTAACTTCTAACCTTTGTCCTTGCTGTTAATTTACCTAGCACACTCTATAAAGCCCTCTTTAAAGCATTTATTCACTTAGGTTTATCTTGTTCGTCTATGCGCACTTTTTCATTCACAATACTTTTCTTCTTTTTTAATCAAAACGTTCAATTCGTCCCATATTCTTCCTCTCTAATGTTACCAGTTACCATAAAAACCTGCAGTTACCATGGAAACCTGCAGTTACCATGGAAACCTGCAGTTACCATGGAAACCTGCAGTTACCATGGAAACCAGCAGTTACCATGGAAACCTGCAGTTACCATGGAAACCTGCAGTTACCATGGAAACCTTCAGTTACCATGGAAACCTGCAGTAACCATGGAAACCTGCAGTTACCATGGAAACCTGCAGTAACCATGGAAACCTGCAGTTACCATGGAAACCTGCAGTTACCATGGAAACCTGCAGTTACCATGGAAACCTGCAGTTACCATGGAAACCTGCAGTTACCATGGAAACCTGCAGTTACCATGGAAACCAGCAGTTACCATGGAAACCAGCAGTTACCATGGACACCAGCAGTTACCATGGAAACCAGCAGTTACCATGGAAACCTGCAGAGTGCAGTTACCATGGAAACCTGCAGTTACCATGGAAACCTGCAGTTACCATGGAAACCTGCAGTTACCATGGAAAATTGCAGTTACCATGGAAACCTGCATGGCAACTCGTTTCCTGTACTATAACTGTTTGTCATTTTCCTTGTATATTTTGAATGCATGCGGATTATTAAAGAGAATAATCACATAACATACCGTAATCATGCGGTGTGTAATGGACATATTATTCTCATACTGTGCACCTCCTTAGTAGACATACTATAAGCAGTGTTTATGTGTTTATTGAACACATAAACACTCATTATAAACACGCATTATGAACCTCTAACCCTCTCTAAACAGGGCAATGTAGCATGAAGTGTGACAGGAAGAGAAGTAAATTAAATTGTCCGTGGCATCTTGATCGTGATACTAAAAGTTAAACAATGAGTGGCATTAGCACAGTACACTTCCTAAAGAGAGAGATATCTCTGTGTGGCAACATAATTTAGTGTGGCTACATAATTTAGCAACTCGCGTCTTAGATTGAAAGCCTTTGTTGCTGCCTCCGTTGCCTTTCTTCTATGCTTGTAATTAATTTCTTGTAATTTATTATTTATGTTATGTGGGGGAATGTTCATTGTACTCTGTTTCAGTTTCAAATTATAACCTCTGCTTCAATCCCAATATTCTTTTGTTATAAATACGGTTCTTGCTTAGCCCGAGACCCAAGTTTTTCTTCATGTCTAGAATTCATAAATCCGCTTTATCACTGATCAATGAAACAGAAGCCATTGAGGAATTGATACTTCCGGTGGCTTCACTATCAGGGTATCCTTGTGTTTCAAGTTTCTTAGAGAGATACAACCCTCAGTTGAAATCGTAGGATTTGTTTATTAAAGTTCCAGTTATAGCCAGTGCCCAGTTCAAGGATATCAATGTCCGTCGATATCTGAAGTGTTATTGATGAAGCCTCGTGTGATTGACATCAGAGCAATTGGAAGCAATCAAGTGGTTGTAAGGCTGCAATCAAGCGAAGTAGTGCAGACCTCACTACATCAGAGCAATTGGAAGCAATCAAGTGGTTGTAAGGCTGCAATCAAGCGAGGTAGTGCAGACCTCACTACATCAGAGCAATTGGAAGCAATCAAGTGGTTGTAAGGCTGCAATCAAGCGATCTGGCCCAGACTCCTGAGTTCCAAGGAGACTGGAGACTGTAGCTGTCAGACTGTAAAGAAACGTCTTCGGAACTGTGTGTAACCTTCAAAGTGAGGAGATGTATTTATTTGATATGTCGGAACTGTGACCAGATGTCCGACTTTGCGTACCCAATATAGAAAGGGAAGGTCGTTGGAGCAGATGTCGGAAGTCCTTGGAACTGATGTCGGAAGTGAGATGCTGTTACATGCTTTGATTGACCATGCGTCAGTCTCCTCTACCAAACAGTCTGGTTCTGAAGATGTTACGACAGAAAGACAGGATGAGATGGGAGCATCAGCTGCTGAAGAGACAGGCTTCCAGTCCACTAGACTATAAGTACCAATAGACAGTGAACAGGAAGTCTCTTTCTGGGTTCTCTGACAATACAGAGAAGCTGGTATTGGTAGGAGTAATTCAGGAGATTAATTAGGATAACTGCAGTGTCAACTTATCCGGTTCAAGCTGGTAGGAGTCCTAACCCTGCTACTCCTTTAGAAACATGTGAAGTGCCTAATTCCGCTATTCCAGCCATGATTATATTAATTTACATCAATCCAGACCAATGCATCCCATTGAAGCAATGAAAAAACAATTACCGAGTGTGTCATCTGTTCGAAGCCTGATATTGGTGACTGATTCCTGTGATTCAGTGATTTATCACGATGACAATATACCAATTCCTATTCAATTCGTGATCAATTGGCAACATAACCACTGTAAGTTGTCCAAGAATAATCAACATAGCAGGATCTTCTTTCATCACAAGCAAATCTTCGAGCCCCCAGAAATTACTCGACTGTACCCATTCCAATAGGCCATGGGGTAAAAGAGGGGTGAGCACAGCATAAAACTCGATAGCCTCTGGCCCTTTGTGGAGAGCGATTAACCCAAAACTCCCCATGATACTATGCAGTAATGGGTGTGTAAGTGTGTGTCCAAAGAGAGGTGTTTACAGCATTGTTAGGCAGGATATTTACATATGTTTGACAACTGCTAGACTGAGTCCACTAGACTAATACACACAGGAGCTGTCTCGCCTCTAGATGCTGTGTATTTCGTGCAAGAGAGCATGCAAGTGGGTTGTGTGGCAGTGTTTTTTGAGTGTAAGGAATGCTTTGCTTTCCATTCCCATTGCCTCTGCTTTCTCTGAGATTTCCGCTCCTTCATCCTAGATTATTCATGTTTCGGTGTCTTCCTGGGTATACCATCCTAAAATTCTACCTGCCTCACAGACTAGTATTGCAGTCATCCTGTCTTTTGGTCAACAGAGGCCTCTACACCGGGCAATACTCCAGACCAGCACACTTCATACCAAGACGGCATCCTATTATCCCAGACTTAGTTTCCTCGAATCAGACTCCTGTATCCCTCTGATTACCTGCCCTATTAATCCCCATTTAATCCCACTCAATGTCTAATGGCCTCCCCCTCCACTGGTTAATCACTAAATTATTTGATGGTCGAGAGGACCACTAGGATACATTATAATCTCTAGAAAGCTCTGTGTTTGGCAGGTCTTGGCGAGGGTTGGCACGTTCCTGGGGCTGTAGAACTCCTGCACGTTCATTGAACAAGGAGGCCATAATTCAGAGTTGCTACGCAATTTCATAACTCCAATTCCCTATTTCAATTTTTATTTTCCCTCTTTATTCCTTTGGAGCAGTGTAGTTCCTATTGGATTCATGTTGTTTGTTTGAAACTGTACTTTTTGACCTTGAGTATCAGTATTTTTTTTGCTTTTAAAGTTTTTAAACATCCGTTTTAAACAGAATATTATTTCATTTTATATTTCAGGCAATCCATAGCGCTGCTATTTTTAGAATCTCCAATTATTTTAGTTTTTGCGAAAAACACGCTTCCTGTCAACGACCTATTCTGAGGACATGCTTTCAGTGCTTTCAGTTTGCCATAATTGCAAACTCTTTAAGTCTTTATGGTGAAACGGCGTGGAAATTGATTTCTTCAACGACAATTTTATATTTTTGGCATTAAAACTTAGAACTGCAAAAAATAAACGTAGTTAGCACTCAGCCTGAAGTAACAAACAAAACCCTCGTTTTGAATATGATTTTAAAAACTTCACTTCATGGAAACCAAGAAGTGAAGTCCCATTTCTTGGAACCCTGCCAATCCTCCACACGTGTTTTGAACAGTGTTTGAACAGGAAGCATACTGTAGAGAGACCACGTGACGGTTACCATGGTGATGTGGTGTCTAAAGGAGATGATTGGTTACTATCATTGGAGATAAACCTATAGCATACGGTGTATAGCACCTACAAATACAGATCTGTTTTCAAATCACTGAGATTGAAGTTAATCAAGGAGAATTTCATCTCTTCAGCAACCAGACAAATCTGTTACCATAGCAACCACAGATCTGTGAAGTCATGGCATGTGTTCAAATCGTATCCCTCTCCGCGGTACGTTAGTATTTCCAAAGCTAGACATTAATCTTCCTTTTCTTTGCCATATTATGTTAAATTCAATACAATTTCTATGAGTTTATGGAATACGGCGTACTTATTCTTCTCTAAAGTTAACGGAGGTTTCTCGATCGCAACTTAGATCATTATATTATCGAATATCGATAGAAAACCTTTACCCAATTATCATGGATCATTATACCAAAGAACAGAAGGAATACTCAATTTGTGTCTGGCATGTGTCTGCTCTGCGTTCATTGCAGACAGTCTCCTGTTTTAGCCATGAAAACACCCCTCAAAACCTCTGAAATCCTATTAAGTGTTCCTAAGTCAGATTCAAAGTGTAATTTCAAATCCGGCGCGCGTGTTGACTACCCAGGCTTCCCCCCTCTAGAAACTGTCAGTTGTTATTCTACCTGTATAATACAGTGCTACGGTAGGCTGTCAGAGGCTGTACACACTCAAATCAGACACACGGTGCTAAGGTTTCCTCTCCCTTCCCATACACTGCTTTCAGTCTGAACTCCCTTCCCATACACTGGTTTCAAAGTTTCTTACCCGTCTCTCAAAGAAAGCTGTGTGTGAGGAGTTGGTGGTTGAGAGTGACGTCATTATCAGGGATTATGATGGTGAATTGATGTCGTCATCCTGTGTACTTTTCAAGTTCTGCAGCCAATCTGTCACTGTGACAGGACGTTGACACACAAGTGTACAATCAAGAGTGGAATTAGAACGGATAATTACGGGCATTAAATTATACGTCACTACGTCAGATAATTACAGGAATTGCTTTTAGAGACGCTAATTATGCGGAATTAAAAGGGATGATTTGACCGGAGAAGAGAATGAAATTAGTTCTTTCCTTGTCCGTCCTAAAATAGGATTTCTTCTTTGAGATGACAGTACGATGAGATCATAGATGTATTTTAGTCAATCCTACATCCAGTTCAATGCAAGAATAACTCCAACTTCCAAGAGAGTTGTAATGAAAACCTGTAGAGCTGTAGGCATCATTTTGCTAAATTCAAGTTAATTTCTTACCATGTAACTCATTTCAGGCAGCTCGACTCACCATGTAACTCATTTCAGGCAGCTCGCTCACCATGTAACTCATTTCAGGCTGCTCGATCACGGCACTGCTCGGCTGACGACTCACCTACCGAGGGACACCTGGAAGTGAGAGGTGAGGAAGATAGGATAATTATGCGATAGTTAATTAGTGGGATAAGGGAAGTGAGAGGCGAGGGTAATAATATGATGATCAATTGATTGGTCCGATTAATATCAGTGGGATTCTTCATTCATTGCTGCAATAACCATGGTAACGCAGCGACGACCTTGGTAGCCATGGTAATAGTCATCACTATTACTATGTTCTAATAGATGGTTACCATGGTAACCCTGATACCACCCCAGAAAAGCACCATTGGGTAGTGAGGTGGGTGTCAGTGAAAGGTAACATAGTGTCACCCTAGTAACTGTTACCATGGTAACCCTGATACCATCCTCAGAAAAGCACCATTGGGTAGTGAGGTGGGTGTCAGTGAAAGGTAACATAGTTCGAGTGAAGGAGACGAAGGAAGCGAAGTTGACCCTTCTCTCAGTGGAAGTCTCAGGGTGGACTCTACAGACTTCAGACCTGGATAACAAGTGGGCCTTCGAGGTCACCAAACCCAACACCGTGAGTACATTCCTCTTCGATAACTACTTGTATCCTTTACTATTTGTAGTTAATTTTTGAAAAAAAAATTAAACTTTTAGTGCAGTTAGTACCCTGCTTTATCCCTTCTCTAATCCCCCAAAATCCTTCTCCTTAAATTCAACAAAACATTCGGACAGGAACCTTTTTCCAAATTCCATTTCCCTTAAACTCTGCCCCCCAGATACCTTTCCTCCTTCCCTTTCCCGCCTTCCCCCCTGATCACTGCATATATCGCTGATTCATCACTGTTACATCATCAGCGAACTAATTTGTACCAATTCACTTTTCAATGACGTCTTGCCACATGATGGATACAGCTTTAACTAGAATGGAGATCTAAAATTAGGATTATAGGACACACCCATTAAATTCATCGGAAACCACTTTTCCTCTGTCCCAATATAATCATCAAACATACCCCTCTGACTTAATTTGATGGCGCTGTAATCAATTATACTTTAAATTAATGTACTGAAAGTCGATGTAGATCATTGATAAAACCGTAATGAAATTAGAACATTATATCACCCTAGTGATCCCAAGATCACACTTCAAATTTTCTTTTTTCAATTTGCTCTGTTTTGAAATATTTCTTTACATTTTCTGTGCTCTGACACCATTTTCTCCTGACATCACTTTATCCTGACACCACTTTATCCTGACACCACTTTAATTTGACACCACTCCACTCTGACACCACTTTATGAAAAAGTTTATTGCATCACAGCATTTCATTGTAATTTTAAGTTGTTCCCCATATAATTACAATTTCTTTGGTGAATATGCAGTGCCATTACAGCAACAACTAGATGTGGTTATTGTACCTCAGGCACACTGACTGAGGTCCACAAACAATGGAGCAATTAATAACCATAGGACCCAAACACATTGTACACACTGGACTGAGGGAGAGGGGCACAGATGGTAATGACGTCATCAACACACCACTTTACATCAAGTTATGACGTCACCTTTACAAAAAGCTGCTATAATTACCAATCGGCTCTTTCTTTTGTACACTGGACTGAGGGTGGTTTGAGGTGGCATTGTGTACTATTGGTCCTAATATTCTCTCTTGCTCTGGTACTCCTTACTTACTGATTGGGTTCCTTGTGTGTTTATTGCTGTGTACTGTGAGTATGCGGACTTGTATGTGTACAGGAAATGGGGCAATTCCTCTGATTGCTGGAAAGTAGGAGGAAGGGATTAAGGGATTGTGTAAATGAAGGGGCAGGGGGACTTGTAAGGGTGGATTATGAAGGAAGTAGGGGAGGCATAATTGAGAGGGTCCTGTACAGTGTACACGCGCCAACACGAGCTTCTTTAACCATGCACCTACAATGCAGCTCTTGCCACTTTCTGCCTTTGTTAAACCGATGTCTTTTGTTGCACTTCTGACGTTCCGTGTGGCAATTTCACCCAAATTATAGTGACATCAAAATAGTCCTCGGTACGGATATTACTATGCAAGTTTTAACAGCAACTTTATAATTTGCATTTAAGATTAAATCTTTATTACAAAATTTAATCACTTTGAATCATACCGTTTATGGTAGTATTGCATCGTAAGGTTGATTGCTTTTGTATTGTTATTGCTGATTAAAGTTTAGCGCCGTAATAAATTAATTTGTGACGTATTCAATACAACACGGTGGCTCTCCCTTTGGGGTTAAGCTTCTTGCTAGTCTATAAACCCTTCTTTTGTTTCTTCTTAGCATTGACTGGACTGACTTGCGTTTAACTTGTTACCTTTCCTGTTCATTTGAAGATATGACACCCAAATTGACTGAATGATTTTTGTCAGACTACCGCAGCTACTAGTACAAATCCCTGTATTCCAGATGTACTCTAATACGCTTTAACAATGGTGTATTGACAGCTAAGTCCTGCTAACTACATTCAAATGAATGACACCATTCCCCACACATTTTACACATTCCTTGTTCTCTGAACTCCTAATATGCACATATTATACCCCATACCAAGTGCTTTATTCCCCATAATATGTTGGCATCCTGCCAAGCCTTGGTATGTAAGGCATGGTATGCATCAGTAAGGCAGGAGAGAGGCAGACAGGTAACAGGTGTTACTATAACATCTGTTACCTTGCTAAGCAGCTCCTGTTAGAGGTTCAGTAGCTCCTGTGGTATGCTAGGCATGCGCAGGTAATTATGTTCTGATGTGTACTCAGTACTCAGTACCTTGCTTGGTAAATATTCCCTGTCCCTATGAGCCTACGCATCATCACTCACTGTGTACTCACTACCCAGTACCCACTCTGTGTACTCACTACCTTGCTTGGTAAATATGCCCTGTCCCTATGCATCGTCACTCACTGTGTACTCACTACCCAGTACCCACTCTGTGTACTCACTACCTTGCTTGGTAAATATGCCCTGTACGTATGCATCATCACTCACTGTGTACTCACTACCTTGCTTGGTAAATGATGCATCACACTCCTTACACGCGCGCGGTGTATTGGCACCTCTCCAGAGCTTTGTTGAGTGTGCTGGTAATTACCCCATCTCATAATGGGTACCCCAACATCAATTGCCTGTTTGTCTGTTTGTTTGTTTGTTGGGCTTTGTTTGTTTGTTTGTTTGTTTGTTTGTGGTTGATGTTTTGAGTGGTTGATGCTCTGTATTGTGGTGAATATTCCTTCCTTACTTGAGGTGTCCTATTGTTTTCTGTCTGGAGAGACTCTGCAGAGCTCTGTACAGAATCTGCACGGTGCAGAGGTGTACAATTGTTTGATAGGTTCTATACACAGCTTTACAAAGGCTTTCTGGAAAGCTCTGCACATTGAAGTTATGGAACAGCTTCATCACGTCTCTGTTTACTGTTTAGGCTGTGTTCAATTATTGTGCACTTGTCATTCCAAAACCTTACAAATCCTGGTTAAACATAGCATTCACTGCTACTCGAATAGGGCAGTGGGTTGTTTAAACTTCAGTCTTGTTTAAATTGCTGTTGAGTTGGTTGGTATTTCCACCACATTTAGACTAAAATAACACAATTGTCTGCTTAGTTTACTGGAACATTCAAAGCAGACTCGCTCTGGCGCCAGTCAGTCTAGGTCGTCAAGACAACCTTGCAGTGATTTCACTGCTGTTGCCATGGCAACCTCCCTACTAAGGTGTTGTAACCAGGGTAAAGTGTTGCTTGGGTTGTGATGATGCGCGTCACAGTGTCGCCAGTGTCTGTGTAATTGTAGACATTATCCCAACTATTTGCTGTTTAATAACAAGCTGCAAGCAACAAGTCACCTTAGAACAAGCTTCGTAATGAGTCGGTAAAGTGACGTCATCAATTCTCCTATCTTAATCATGCTGATGACTTCATTCTTAACTGCCTATTATTCACGACTTAGTGGAATAAGTAGTTAGAAGTCGGTCAGCTAGTTTTATGACATTTTCAGAAGGTGTATTCCATCTTCATCGCATTATTCTAACCCTACGTTTTTGCCTTATTAACTGACTACAATCTTTTTCAGTTTTATTTGCCTTTCTTTCTGCTTTTCTGTCCTTCCGTTGAGTCGCTGGTATTGTACCGCCAGACTGTGACTATTCATTCTTCGGTGCTGTGAATTTGTTCTGAAGAGCAAAAAAAATGAAAATTGGCAATTGCTCTCATTTTAATAAGTCACAATGTACCGCAATAAATTCCTGTCAAATTTGCGGAGAGATATGTGATATTTTACACCAAATCATTATATTTTCATTTGGTTGTCTTGCGGTGTACATTTGACAACTGTAACTCTGGGAATTGGCCGTGTTTAAACACTGTTCGTTGGAAGGTTGGCAAAGTGACGCCAGCTCCCAGTTATCTTGCATCGTTAATTACATGTAGCGCCAGTTTTATTCTCGTTTTAGAGCAATCGGCAATTTTTTGATCGGAATGGTCTTGTTTTTAGCTTGTTTTCAACACAGTTTTGCTTCAAATCTAACTTTCCGTCTCTAACTCATAGGATTTTAATGTAGGGCGCCCCTGTGTTATTTCTGTACGTATTTTAAACACTGTAGTTTAACCACGGGATTACCGATTTGGTAAATGCACTGAATATCCGATTATCCAATTATCGGTGCATGCGCCCCTCATTACAATTACTTTTATCAGATCACTTCCTTGGCTTCTCTCAGTGTTTCTTCCACGGCTTCTCTGAGGTTTTCCATGGCCTTCCCTCCCATCACCATAATAATTATAAACCGTTCCGATAATGAACCCTCCCCCACTTTTCCCTCGACTTTTAATAATAGCTTGGACTTTGCCCCTCTGTTAATAATTGCAGAGACGTTGTTCTCTGATAACTGATGATTGTATGCCGATTTTAGACGTTTCTTCTCGACATTCTGCAGACACTGCTCCTGAGATTACACTACTACACTGTTCTGTACACAGCTGTTTTATCTACTTCTAGCTGTCCTAGGGGCATTGTAATTGTTATCGTCCCTGGCACCTAACTTCTAGCATCATTCAATGTCTAGTTCTTTCAATAAAACGTATTGATAACTGTGGTATTTATAGGTTCATCGTCATTATGGTTCCCGATATAGACTCCACAGTTCACACCTTCTTCAGGCTGCTCTAATTCAGACTTCTCTCATTGTCTTTCCTCAATTTCCTCCTTTTTCTCTTTTCTCTCCTTCCTTCTCCGACATCTGTCTGAAGAGTCTGACTCTTTGGACAGTGAAATTAGCTGTTCTATTGTTGGACAATGGGCTTCTTAATAATCATGTGACGTCAGAACGTGGTAATTGAGCGTAAACTCACACTTTCCCACGATCTCACGTTCACTCATCTCCGTCTATAATCCACTGCTTTAACATCCTTATTAGGAAGTAGGTTGCTGGTTTTATTCCATATAAGGAGTGATTCACCTCCTTATACGGTAAATGACTCCACTATCATCAGGTCTTCTCTCATGTACTTAGTGAGTGGCAGCTCTAACCTTTTCACACTTTTGCTCGTGAGAACTAGCCTAATCACACTTATCAATTCCTTGTTTTAAAACCTGATGATGACGTCACTCTTATTCACCTGTAATTCCTACTCAGTACTCCAGCATATGAGTCAGACAGAGCAAATCAGCGTGTATTTTTGAGTATTTTATCTTCAGAGAGCCGCAGGTGTTTTATTTGGTTTGAGTGATTCGTTTGTGGTTTATCGTTCATGTTACCTTGTGATATGTTGGAGTTGTCGCGGTATTAACTTTACTTTGTGGCTCTAAACGTTTTGCTTCACTCGCCAATAATATTGACGATCAACTCAAGTACATTACGTCAGTTCATGCTAACTTGAGGTTAAGTGGCGGGGTTGCTTGTTGGATTTCTACAGTTGAAATACACTTCACAAGCTCTAAGAAGGACTCTGGAGTAGGCTCTATTTTAGGACTCCCACTGAACTTCTTCCCTGAAACTATTTTCTGGCAAAGTTATAAATCTATTTTTGGTAGTTCCCCGTTTTTCACGCAAGGTCGTCACTAACTTGATGGTTTGATGCGATAATTTTGGTCGCTTTTTTTAACTTTTCAGTATGTAATTGAAAATCCTTCCTGGCACCCTATTTCCTTTCGTCCGAATAGTTGTTGCTGCTACCCTACCTTACTGACTTACTCATTATTGCCCAGTTACCAGTTTCACTTTCGAACTTTTCAGTCCAAATCCTTCAAACAGAGCCACCTATCACAGCCACCTATAACAGTCATGCTCTATCATTCTTCTTGACATAAGAGATGTCAACTCACCCACCATTCACGAAACATCCCGAATGGGAAGATGGCAGTTGTCAGGAATTGCCATGTTCCTCTGAGAATAGAGGTGTGTCTCTGTGTCACACTATGTTCCCACTGTGTCATATATTGAATATACCAGGGTATTTATTATCACATTATGCAGATATTATTACTACCTCAAAGTGCCATGAACTAAGTTACTGTATACTCGCGTGCCTATGCGAGCTATATTTAGTTTTGATCACATTTCTACAAATTGCTAAGTTCCGATACCGACCTCTCCTTCATAAAACTTACTCCTTCATAAAACTCACTGATGACGTCATCTAAATCACTACAAGAAGTGTCTGAGCTTTTGGAGTCGCTATGATATCATCTTCAGATCATGGTCTTCCACGGTCCATCACTGGATACTGGTATCACAGATACACCACTTTAACAGGATCTGCTGTAATTAACTATGTGACATTTCAAATATCATTTGATATGTCCCAATTCACATTCTCCCAAAGGACTTGGTGCTTTATTATATTTGATTTGATGATATCACCTAAAAACAGAGAGCTGCACTGAGTTTGATGACGTAATATAGAGAGAGGAGGAGAAAGGACTGTAGTACAACTAGTTTCTGTAGGGGTGTGGTGAGGAGCGTGTGAAATGAGTTCTGAGAATCGTTGGAGGGAGATTGGTGTCATCCTCCGTCCACCTCGTTCTTTAGTATACCTAGTGTTTTACTTTACTGTACATTCCTGTACCTAGTGTTTTACTGTCCTGCGACTCGTGTTTGACATTGTACCTAGTGCCCTGGTATGCTGTGACCTGTGTTTGAACTTTGACATATTATTGTGTAATGTGTACCTACTTTGTACCTACCTACTACACACCACAGCACAGGGCGTGTATGCCTAGTTTGACATGTTTTTCTCTCCTCGTACCTGTACCACACTACCTTGCTTAATTCTCTCTGAGTTTCCTGTCTGTCACCTTGTCGAGTCCATTGCTTCTTGCTTCCGTAGAAGCTTAGAATTCTTCAAAACGCGATAAGTTCGGTTTTTTCTGAGATAAGATACACTGTAAAATCTACTTTTCCAGTAGCCTCGATAAGGTTCACCTGCTCTTGTTTACTAGTTTGTTACTACTGATCTCGTCTGTTTGCATTGGAAGTATCTTTCAAATCACTCAAATAGTCATATCTCTGTTATGTAGAGTTTAGTTTTTAGCGTATTTGATCTCTCCCTATGTCTCCCCAGCCTTGTTTTAATGACATAATTACGACATAAAATACATAGTTAGACATCCTAAGAATGTGAATATTATTTGTATCCTAGGAACGTCTAAACTTCATGCCTCAGACCTTCCTAATTTCACATACTTAACTAGCAGATCTTTAACTCCTTACTGACTCTGACGTCACAAATAATTACCATATATGGTAGTATTCCGGTTACTTATGCCCATATAAGGTAAAAGTAATGCCGTCACATATGCACATATAATGAGTGTGTCTACTAACGGTGCTTCACGTATAATTGTGTCTGCTTCAGAGTGGCCACTAACTCACTAACTGTAAGGAGCACTCAGTGCACTGTGTAGCGTGTGTGTGTGTTTGTGTGTGTGTGTGTGTAGTGTGTGTCATCATGGCTTGTATGTGCTTTACTGGAATGTGGTTAAGTGGTTTGCTTACTTGCAGTGATGCGTTTCTGCTTTCCTCAACATTGTGGCGTCTCTAATGCAATATTAATTGCTGATGACTCCATGAGTCCATGACTTAGGACCGGGATCGCTCCCTTGGTGACACTGATTGTATATCTGTTTGGAAGTTGTAGATAGCAAGTTGTATCTTTAGTTAGTTAAGTTTAAAGTTTTACTGGTCTCTTTCAAACTTGGTGGTGAGCTACTTTAATCCAAATTGCACTGTTCCATAATCACTGGTTAGGGTCAGGGAGAGATAAATTCTTTCTGGAGACGGTCATCCCTCAAAGTTAGGCCAGATGACCTAGAACCCCTCAGTTTACACGCTCAGTATTGTACCACATGACATCAGTTACAGGTCACGTGGTATGAAGCTTAATGTCACGTGACTATCATTTCACACTCGCCCACTCACAATCTGTTTTCTGAGTATGTCATAGGGTCGCAATTCTCATCCAAAAATATTCTTAATCTATTCCATAACTTGTTGATGTTTAAGTTAGCGACGTTCTGATGTTTTTAATTTCGAATTTGCAAAAATATGTGTATATTTAGATATTTAAAGCATTCTTTTAAAGCATTCTTTTCTAGTCTGGTGTTTTAAGCTTCCTTTCTTTTCATTTTAGCAACTTCCATTAGTTCTAATCTCACTATTCGAGTATAAATCTTGTTTTTAAGAAGCTTTTTTTTCAGTGTCCTATAGAGTTTGTCCTAACCTTTCGGCCCATCGGTGCGAAATCTTGCCTGACCCTTCCATTTTGTCTCTGGCAATTGCCGTACAATCCACATGAAGTGGAATGGTATACATGTGTTCATTAGCTGAAGTTCGCCACCTCTCCCAACTGTGCCTAGTGAGATAGTGTGCTACAAAGTGTGCCAGTGTGCCACCCTGCGCCAGTATGTGGCACCCCTGCCTCGTGGTAGTGTGTGGCAGGGAATTACTCAAAGAAACACCGGCACCCACCCCAATTAACCCCACTTAACCCACTTATACCCACTTAACCCACTAAGAAAGTGCTCAGTGTGTTGGGTGGAAGGCACTTAACCCCAGGTCTTTCCTTGTGGTGCAAGGCAGTACTACATCAGGGATAGGATACTGAGATAGGCAGTTCTTAGGAACTCTGATCAATGATCAAATGCAGTGCTTGTTTTTGTGTGGCTCGTAATATGTTGATATTAGCATTAGCCAACCTGACTACTGACTATTTGAACAGATCCCTGTGATCCTTATAAAACATAACGTCACAATTTTACCTTATTTGGGCATGTTTCCATGGTTTTTATCCATATAAGGTAAGATCATGAGTCCTGACTCCCCCCTTGAGTTGTTGCTTTTAAGAGGATGATGTCACATGAGACTGATGTTTGATGTACACAGAATTAGGACATGTGAGGTAACCTGCTCTAGGCTCTGTTGGAAAGTAGCTTCTTACTTTGCTAGTAGCTGGGATATGTGTGGAATGCCCAAGTGGAATGTTGTCTATAATCGCTGTCTCTCTGGCTCTTCTTCACTTCTTAGCTTTGTCTGCTGTCATTTCTAGTGTGAAACTCAGGCAGTCATTATATTTGTGATACCAGTTGTCACGAATTATTTTGTGTATTCTATTGTACATTGTACAATGTACATTGTACAGTGTATAATGTACACGGTGGTTTCTGTACAACGTACATGACTTGTTTAACGCCTTGTACGGTATAATATTTACTATACTCAGCCGATAACTAGCTGTGTCCGACTAACAGTGATACTCTAAAGACACTTGTTACTGTTTTGTGTTTAGTACATACCCAATAATATTATGTCGGAATTTGGTAGGAAAAAGGCGTACGTTTTCCTCCAAGCCTTTGGCTATTATTGCTTCCCGTATGTTGCTTGTCACAAATTCCTTACTCCTTCATAATAATTGCTTTCTTCCCTCGGATCAACAAGGTCTCAAAAACCAGCTGAGTAGGGGTGTCACGCAGTGGTTCCCTGTTAATTAGTCGCTAATAAGACTCATTATTGGAAACATTTTATACAAATGTCTAACTATAAAACTCCTGTTGGTTTCACTTGGAACTCAGTTTCTACCAGAAACCTCTCATTTTTACCAGATACTTCTAATTTGTTCGAGTTTGTTCTAGCTCTGATTCCCTTGTTCTAGTTTGTTCTAGCTCTTATTCCCTTGTTCTAGTTTACTTGCTTGTTCTAGCTCTGATTCCCCTGTTCTAGTTTACTTGCTTGTTCTAACTCTGATTCCCTTATTCTCGTTTGTTCTAGCTCTGATTCCCTTGTTCTCGTTTGTTCTAGCTCTGATTCCCTTGTTCTAGTTTGTTCTAGCTCTGATTCCCTTGTTCTAGTTTGTTCTAGCTCTGATTTCCTTGTTCTAGTTTGTTCTAGCTCTGATTCCCTTGGTCTAGTTTGTTCTAGATCTGATTCCCTTGTTCTAGTTGCGTGTGTAACATGTAATTACACATGGTATGTACTGCGACTACGTGGTTTAATCGCATAATTACTTCCATGTTTATAATAATTAGTCGGGTCAATTAAATGTCAAGCTACACATTAATCCGTAGTGATCTAATACCGGTTTGCAAGCTTTTGTCTTAATGGCTGCTAACATGACTTCTTACTTTCTTACGATGATCTGACTTCTTGCTCTGCAACTGTTCTGTGTTTTGTGTCTTCAGACCAACTTTCTGGAAAATTCCCTGATAATTTCAGGGAAATTAGTTACTCCTGTGATCCTTATCATCTCCCATACCAAGTGCACAATGGGTGGAATGTTTCAACCGAGAAACAGCCTTTTGTAACGACTAATGAGTCCTTCCTAATTATGTGATTTCAGCAATTTGGTATTTACCTTCAGCTGCAATGAGTATACCTACTTAGAGTCAATTTACTGCAAGGCAAACTTACACACTACTTCTCTACTTCATTTTGGTTTCTTGTTGCTTGAATAACTTCATATCAAAGTTTCAGTCATTAAAGTTGCTAATCATTTTAACTGCACTGTCCACCCAATTAATTTGAATGCTATCAAATTAACGTATTACATTCATAATTTTACTCTCTGAATATTTTACTGAATAGTAATGTAATATGCAAATTTATGTCTCGATCTTTGGTAAAATTTAAAGTTTACCCCCAGAACAATGACTCGTGCTCCTTTATAAATCCAGCTAATTGAACCCATGTGAATGCCCACTTTGTCAATCAGTGTTCAAATTACACGTAAATTCAACTTTGGCGGTAAATTTGAAAGCACCACGGATCGTTAGCCAGTTATTGAACTTCATGAATAACTCATGTATTTGATGGAACGACACCGGTACAGTCAAGGGTGAATGGCAGTAATTTGACAGTAATGTGGCTTTAATCATTGGAATTCGAACCGGTTTCCATTCTTTGGTGGTCTCCTGGTTTTTGATGTTCCGTTAAATTTCAGGCATCTCTTACTCTTGTTATATTGACCATTAGTGGAGACCATTTGACTAAAATAAACATTGCATCGTGAAATCGTGGGTCTTTTTCCGGTTGATTTAATTTATCTGTCCGACTAAAGTGGTTCTTAACAACTCACTAATCACGATTACCAGTTAGCCCATCAAATACGTCACATCAGTTTCACAAGTGACTGAGTGTGAAGATAAGGTCTCACTTTCTTGCGCCCACCTGCACAACACGTGCCGCGCGCGTCAAATCACGTGACCATGTCCCGTGACCATGGCAACCTGTAACTTCACATATATCACGTGACATGACGTCACTATAGCAACACTCCTTACCAACCACGTGATATCCCAAGAGGGAATGCTCTGTCAGGTTTCGGGTTTCTCCGTGATCCAGGTTTGAGGGTGTTGTGGTGCTCAGACCGTGGGAAAGTAGTGGTCTCTATCACGTGATCAAGGACCGCTGTTGCTATCTATCTGGATAGTATGTGCAGTTTAGTCCACGTTACCTTCATTTCATTCAATAACATCACAACTTCCGAGTTGTTTTTAATGCTTTGAGTTTTTATCTTTCTATGAATCTGTGTGCCAACTATCTTGAAGCTGCTAACGAAGTCTATTTCCCTGTTTCATTTCTTGTTTGTAACTGCCGTGGTCCATGATAACCCAGCTTCAGGCTGCAGTGAAGTTAAAACTCTCCTCTGCTAACCCTTGCTATATGCCTTGAATAGAGAATGCTAACCCTTGTCAGAAGCAGGCATCTGGTATCAGATAATCAGTAGTACTTTTTAACACATCACGTTCCATCGACTAGTGCATTATCACCTATTATTATCAGGGATATTAGTATATCTCAGTATATACTCCAGGTAATTATGAAGTTAAAAGTCAATATACGTTCCTCTGGGTATCAGGAAAAGGCTGAATATCGTTAGTTATTCTATATTTGTTTACTGTACCTATACCAGCTCTGTGTTATTGCTTTATCAATTCCGTAAGAAGTTACTCGCTTTGAAGGTAGAGGGTTGTTTCAGGTTTCTGGGTTGCGTTTCAACTCTCAGAGGTTTATGATTGGACGTTGATACTCGACATTTCACATTTCACATTTCACATTGGACATCCTCATCGATATTCTGTCACCACATTCTACCGACCATATTCATCAGTCACGTCCGTTTTTCATGCACTGCCTTCAGTCCCTCTGACTCTCTCAGCTGATATACCCCCTGCATGGCCCCTGCATGGTCCCCTGTTAGACTCCTGCATGGCCCTAAACAGCTTTTCGTATTCCTAATAACCTTGCGTACAACATGCACCCCTCCACGGGGGTTTGCAGCCCCTCAAAGTGTGAAACCTCTCGAACTTTAACCCCTACTCGAGTCTTAACCCCTACTCGAGTTTAACCCCCACTCGAGTTTAAACCCTTACTCGAACTTTAACCCCTACTCGAGCTGTAACCTCTACTCGAGTTTTAACCTCTACTCGAGTTTTAACCCCTACTCGGATAGCAACTGTAGTGTTGCTATAGCAACATAAGAGTTGCTATGACAACAGTAGGGTTGCTATAACACCATGTAACCCCTATTCTGACTACAGGATGAGCGGATGATGTTTGCTACGCACACCAGGGAAGCCAGGGACAAGTGGATATTCAGCCTCAACAAATGCTGCAGTAGCGACAGTCTCGAATGTGAGTAGATTGCTATAGCAACACTAGGGCTGCTTTAGCAACAGTAGAGTAACTATAGAAACGATTGAGTTGTTATAGCAACACTCTAACAGTCTCGAATGAGCTAGAGTTTTCTTTACAAATAATGCAGTAGCGACAGTCTCGAATATGAGTAGAGTTTCTTTTAATGATTCGTATTTCTTAGGTTATGCCCTATTTGTTGTTGGTCGTAAGAAATCATCTAATTCGCCGTTGCGTTATGTTTTAGCTGCAGTGTTTTTTGAAATGACGCGTAATTCGCTGTTGTTTTTTCGGAATAAAATTAACTGTCGTTGAGTCTCCCTCGCTTCATGCCTTCTTCTGCTGACATGTTGCCTTTGTGCTGCCTTGTCTACTGGTACCAGGCTAGCCGTGTACTGTCATGCCCTTATTTGGAAGTCAAAGTTCCAGGTTCTAACGTAGTTGATATTATATTGAAATATAGAAGTGCTGTAAGTGGGAAACTGGCGGATCAATCTGACACCTCACCACTTTAAGTCCTGAATAATGACGTCATCAGACACCGCCTTGTGTTTGTACAGGACTTAAAAGGAGTGGCGTAGTGCGGGTGTCATTATTACACGGCGCTTTAAAACAGCACGCGCACTACACTCACACTGACCAATCCCAGGCCATCCACACTCACGCTAACCAATCAGAGCACTCTATTCCCCATCACACCGACCAATCAGCGCAGAGTATGCTGTGACGTCACGTGACTTGTTTGGTTTCCTGACACACACGCATCTCTTGTTGTATACAGTATATCAATCACACTTTTATTACATGCAGTTTACAGTTGGTAAGAGTAGGTGTTAAGACACCCTCAGTTCGCTGTTATACCCCCTGATAATGACGACACTGTTATGCGCCTACGATTTACTGCTGACCTTGACATTTCCTAGGCAGGGTTAGAAGGAGTTGTTAATACGTGTTTAACACACGCTCTGACTTCAGGAGTCAGGGTTCAGGAGTCAGGGTTCAGGAGTCAGGGTTTTTCATTCTCACTTCCTGCGTCTGCTTTGAGAGCCGTTACGCCTGAACTGTGCGAGGCCGTTAAACACAGGATCTGTTAAACACATGTTCTGTTCAGGAGTTCACGCTGACTTCCTGGTTCATATCCTCTATACTCACATTGTGCCGCTCTTATCTTGTGGTTTCTCAATATTTACTGTTCAGTGTTCCTTGATATAATGCATTATTGCGTTTTGTAGGGCGTGGGTTTGCTAATTTTTACTAATTATTGACAAAACTGCTCCTGTTCCAGGCGATAATAATCTATATAGGTATTCCACAATGTTACAATGACGATCTGTTTCAAAACCAAATATTTCTCAAAAGCAGTTCAGTGAAACTGCTATTTCAATTACAATGCACGTGACTGCTATCGCTGAGTAGTCGTCATTAATTGCCGAATATATTTTAAGAATAATAGCATTATTATGTTGCCCTAATTAGCAGCTATTGATCGGCAGAGCGCGTTCTTTGGTTGCTTTTGTTTGGTTGCTTTGTTATTCAGTTGCTTTGTGTTTGGTTTGAGCGTTTACCTGGATTTGGCGACTTGGCTTTCAATCGACTTTGTCGACTGACTCTCTGGTTTTCAATCAGAGTTCATATGGAGTTGGTACCTATTCTCAATGTTTTTAAGATTTTTCTGGCTTTTCATCGAAACTTTGATGAACTGCGTTGGAAAAAGTTAGAAATTCTTTTCACAAATGCCGTTATATGGGTGGGACTATGGTTTTAAACATGGAATTTTAAGGCGGGTCTCTGCCATTTGTTACAGGTTACTGTTCCTTGACTTTTCCCTTAACAGAGTTTTAAAGTTTGTTTAACTTAACCTTCTAGGTAGTTTAAATACGAGGCTTCCCCACCCAAGGTAGACAACCAGTAACTTAGTCCTTTAGTTTTAAGTTTAGTTTCTTCTTCTTTTAAAACCGTTTTCATCGCCATTATGCCTTACTAACGCGGCGTCCTAATGTACAGTGTACACACTTTCCCATTGTAAGACCCTCGTAAACTGGTAACTGTTGTGCAACATATATCAGAAACATGTATCAGCCAAGGGCTCTCTCCCTTCTTCTACAGCTTGCATGGGTGCAGGGTGCAGGTAGCAAGCTTTTTATTGCTTGTATAGTGTTGCGTTGCGTTGATTAGCTGGTTTTCTTTTTTGCTCATGGGTTAAAGATAAGAAGATAGTTGCGTTGAATAAGAAAAGGAACAAATTTATGATTTGTTGAGGTTGATTAGTTGATTACCTTTCTTCTTTCAGTTCATTTAATTTCCTTTTCATTTTTTCAATAAACAGATATAAAAACTGTGTTCATATCATGCTTTGTACTGTAGATTACTGCAAGAAGTTAGTAAAACCATCGCTTCCTGCCTCCTCCGCGCCCTGCTTTGTCAACTTAATTACCGTATGTTAATTATGTGCCAGGTACCTCCGCTTAGTTGTACCATGTACTGTAGGAGATTACTCTGTACATGTCTTGGGTATGCGTGTTGGGTACTATGCATGTCCTGCGCGCAGGATGAATAGGCGATTAAAATGACGTCATTATCATAGCTCAAAGTGGTGCGTTGATGGGTCAGAACCGCCTGTTTTTGTGAGCGCTCGGCACTTTGTCTCCCAACGCGACATTCAGCATTCTTTGTACTGTACCTTCCTGGCAATAGAGCAGCAACAGTTCAGAGTATGGCTTCAGATAAAATCACTGGTGATTTTACATCAGCTTGCAGTGATCTATTCTCACTTCGCGTTATCACCATGTTTTCAATCCTAGATCACTAATTAACTACGCTGCTTATCTATTATCTCCTGGATCATGCCATTGTTTTATGTTAAACGTTATCAATCATCACAGTGTACACTCCAGCGCAGTATGAGTATATGTGTAACTCAGAGTAGTGCCGTGTATATTATACATCAGAAGATAGACTGCTAAACCTCATCAACTCCCCATTCTAAACCCTGATAATGACGTCACTTCTACTCGCCTATTCCTCACACTAGACGTGTATATGTTGAAGTGCTGCACTACTACGACATCTACATAAGAATTACCCTCCCCTGCTACTTTATAATTCTTAGCGTGTATAAGGAACCAGGACGCACGGCTTTTTGCGGAGTAACTCTGCTGTTTGCGGAATATATCTGTCTTTTCCTGCTTTCCTGATTCTTGTTAAACAATTGTAACACTGCTCCTGCTAGTTTCTGGTTCGATATTTTATTTTGGTTTGATAATATTTTGTAAGAAAGATATTTATTGATATGAAGTTTTTGAAGCGGTTCCCCTCGGGTTAACTCGGTTGATTGCGGAGTTACTCGGAGTTACTCGGTGTATGCATATTGCTTCCCTGTTGCTTGTGATTTACCTTCCTCTTTGGCGTTATATTTTCAACAGTTCCGCGTTTATTGGTAACTTTTGGCGTCATTTGTCCCACTAACGTTTCCGTGTGTATCGGAAGCAACTAAAAATACAGTGCTAAGGACTGGAAGCCTTGTCAAGGGGTTGACAACACACACTTTTTAGTGTTTGTCACATTGGGTTATGTATGTATTTATTAGCTCGTGTTCTTTGCTGTCGACGCCTGAGTTAGCGCTTTACCTTGTGTCCACCTCCCGCCCAACCCATGAAACAGTGAAAGGGATCTTGCTAATTATTGACACGCCATTGGGATCAGTATTTTGAAACCGTTAATGTATGGACTTATAGAACCCGATTGAAGCGGTTTGGTTTTGAGAAAATGGTTATTCTCTACAGTTCATGTTCATGCAAAACAAAGTGTTTTGAAGTACAATGTGCCATGTTGGACACACCCATTGGGAGTTGTCATGAAAACCATAGGGTATTTTCTTCGCTGCCATGAACTTGTCAGATGTTTTGCTGGATATGTACTATTCTCATCTGAATTACTTCTCACATTATTTCTTTTTTATAACTTATTTGGGTTATGCTTGCCGTTTTGGTGATAATCAGTTTTCACTGACAATCAAATTTGAGTGGTCCAGTGGCAGAATGAATAGGTGGTCAATGGATATGGACGATGTCGAGTACATCAGAGGTAAAAACATTCATCATTGCTTACAGTAATTCATTATTAGACTAATAAGTCATTAGATAATTCAATTCAATCGTATACGATTATTTTGTTGCAGCTCCCCTCCCTTTCGAGAAATCCTCTTCTACGTGATGGGCTCCAAATTGGGACAAGTCCGATAACTCCCACAAACTGTAGTTCATGTGCAGTGTACAAGACACATCCCTTCTAAATATCGTAGCCATGTGTTACAACGTTACATATGGTGGGAAATTCCTAATGAGCTTAGCTGAGTCAGCTATTGACAGGATGATTGCTATGGTTTGGATTTGGGCAAGAAAAGGTTGAGTTGTTTCAAATGCTTTCTCAAAGCTTGATTCATAAAGGCCCAGGCACGCCTATGTTCCTGATCGACTGCCAGTGACTGGTAATGAGTTAAATTCCCACGCCGCGCTAATTGGAAATGCGCGCAGACATAGCATAAAAACCTCGTATGGTGTTCGCGCCATAGCGTCTGGCAACCGTTTGAATGTCAGGGATTGGTAACAGGCTGCGGTTGGTAACTTTGGTCAGAGAAGTTTCCAATGCAGGAATCTTAGGCGTATAAGAATGATATCACAACCATGGTCTATAACGTTGTACAATAGATGTCGTACCCTCTACTTTTTGTGCCTCCAAAGCTTCTATTGCTTCACTCTGCTCTGCAAGGTATAAACACACATGTGATAAACTCTCTGGTATTCTGAAGACAATAGACACAGCTTAGTACTTTACTACTTTAGTATAATCCAGGGCGCATGTTAAACAAAACACGTCATGTTTAACAGCAGTGTAAACTCTCTGTATAGCGATTACTGGGTGATGTGTCAAGTAGCATCTGGTATTCTGTGTTAGGAATTATTCAAGGCTGATTAGTAATAACAGGTTTTAATTAATCAATAGTATGGAATGAGTAGAACGGCTGGCGGCTCCTAGTACACACTACACTAATTTCCGTCAAACAGAATAAAGTCAATAAAATACGCAGTTTTCCTATTTACTTCAACTTGTTCCCAACAACCTACAAGTTATTTCCTTGTGTTTGACCTCCCTCTCCTTTCAGCGTTCAGGAGCAACTCTATGAATGGCAGTACGATCACACTGAACACGGTGGATAAGATACGGGATGTTAAGGAGGAGATATGTTTCGCTGAGTACAAGGGATACCTCAGGGAGAAAACACACATGTTCCAGGTACGCTAATACATCTTTAAAATGTGTGAGAACCCTTATTATGCAAGATTTGAGGATCGTAGTTCCTTTTAGTTGGAAATTAAATCCTCCAGGTTTTCTTCCCTAAAGTGTGAATTTGTCTGGCAGTAAACTGCTTGAATACCCCCCCTCATTTCCCTGACCCCTCACCCTATTCCAGTGGACGAGGCGTTACTGTTTCGTCACCAAGCACAGTCTCTACATCACATTGAGTGAGGAGAACCTAGAACCTCTGTTTGAGATAGTCCTGACCACTGTCACTGTCAACCCTGATTCAGGTATACTGAGAGAATTACTGCAGATTATTCCCATTTTCCGCATGCTGTTGCAATGTTCTGCAGCCGGTTTTGGAGGTATGCAGCAAAAGTGTGTTTTCTCAAACGAAGAACCTTCCCGAATTTTCTGTGTTTTCCACACCTCACAACCCCAGTAGAGATACCCCTGTCCTCTAACCAGGAATTAAAGTAGCTAATAATTAGGCAATTAACCTAATCAACTTCTATAATTACCCCGGCAGAACTGAAGAAGCCGTACGCGTTCCGGCTGATATCGACACAGATCGCGAAGGAGTTGTTCCTGGCAGCCGAGAGTGAGGAGGAGTACAATGTGTGGTTACTCGTCCTCAGCGGCAAACCTGTCCCCAAGAGCTCACTCACTCACTCAAAGGTGGTAAACATGAGCTCCCTTACTCACTCAAAGGTAGCAAACATGAGCGCACTTACTCACTTTCAGATAGAGAGATCACTCACCAGTCACAGATTGAGAAAAGAATATCACTCACTCATTACTCCATGGTTGGAATCAGAGGCTCACTAACTCATCACTCATCTCTCGAAGGCAGAAACTAGAAGATCACTCGCTCTTAACTCATCATACACTCACTCAAAGGTTGGAAACAGTTGCGAAAGTTATCATTGATCAGAAACATATCACGCTTTTGTTACTTGTAACTTCAAAATAACCTCGTTTATCCGTTCCCTCGACACATCTGACTCTATAATGAGTAAGTTTGCTAGAACGTATTACCAATACCCTCATCTCCTTTCCTCCCAACTTCCCAATATCTATTCTCCCTCTCCAGGTGGTTAGGAACGACCCGGCCCCTCCCGCCCCTGTCTCCGCGTGCAAGATGCGCGAGATCGCGCACACCACCGGCCTGCTGTTTCGTCTCCAGGACCGGAGCTGGGTGTGTTCGTGGTGCGCGCGTCACCATAGCAACCTCTTCCTCTACGACTCCGAGAACTCAGCACTGCCCTACAACTCAGTCAAGTTGTCAGGGTCTGAAGTTACCACGGATATCCAGAACAATATCTACAAGTTCCATATCACCCCTGCCGCTAACCAAGATAACGTGAGTTGGGGGAAAACATGGCGATATTTAAGCAGGTTTATAAGCTTAAGTAAGGAAACATTTTACAATTTGGAAGTTGAAAGCTCCTCTTGTCTTCATGTCTTCACCATTCCCGTCCCCCTCCTCCTTCCCACTTCTTATCTATTTCCCTCCTCCCTTGACCCAAACCCATCTAATTTCACCTCCCTCCTCTCCACTCTCAACGTTCCACTTCTCATTACCTCCCTCCCAGACCCTGACCCTGGGAACAGAGAATGTGACAGAGTTTGACCGTTGGTGCTCCTCCTTCACCATGGCAACCACAGTGCGGTCCCGGACTGCTACTGGTTCCTCTTCTAACCGAGGGGACAGCTTCGGGAGGAAGCAAGGCAGTTCCGACTACTTCAGTGCAGAGAGACTAGAGGACAGCAACCAGAGTCTTCCTGCTGAGAGGTGGGTCAGGGGGGTTTAATGGGGGGGGGGGGGGCAGCAACCAGAGCCTTCCTGCTGAGAGGTGGGTCAGGGGTTTCTTTTGGGGGGGCAGCAACCAGAGTCTCCCTGCAGAGAGGTGGGTCAGGGGGTTTCTCTGGGGGGGGGCAGCAACCAGAGTCTTCCTGCTGAGAGGTAGGTCAGGGAGGTTTATGGGGGGGCAGCAACCAGAGCCTTCCTGCTGAGAGGTGGGTCAGGGGTTTCTTTGGGGGGGGCAGCAACCAGAGCCTCCCCACTGAGAGGTGGGTCAGGGGGTTTCTTTGGGGGCAGCAACCAGAGCCTCCCTGCAGAGAGGTGGGTCAGGGGGGTTTACTTGGGGGGCAACCAGAGCCTTCCTGCTGAGAGGTGGGTCAGGGGGTTTCTTGGGGGGCAGCAACCAGAGCCTCCCTGCTGAGAGGTGGGTCAGGGGGTTTCTTTGGGGGGCAACCAGAGCCTCCCTGCAGAGAGGTGGGTCAGGGGTTTACTTGGGGGGGGCAGCAACCAGAGCCTTCCTGCTGAGAGGTGGGTCAGGGGGTTTCTTGGGGGGGCAACCAGAGCCTTCCTGCTGAGAGGTGGGTCAGGGGTTTCTCTTGGGGGGGGGGGGGCAGCAACCAGAGCCTTCCTGCTGAGAGTTAGTGAGGGGGTTTCTTGGGGGGGGGCAGCAACCAGAGTCTTCCTGCAGAGAGGTGGGTCAGGGGTTTCTCTGGGGGCAGCAACCAGAGCCTCCCTGCTGAGAGAGGTGGGTGGGGGGTTTCTTGGGGGGGGCAGCAACCAGAGCCTCCCTGCAGAGAGGTGTCAGGGGGTTTCTTTGGGGGGGCAGCAACCAGAGCCTTCCTGCTGAGAGGTGGGTCAGGGGGTTTCTCTTGGGGGGGGGTAGCAACCAGAGCCTTCCTGCTGAAAGGTGGGTCAGGGAGGTTTCTTTGGGGGGGCAGCAACCAGAGCCTTCCTGCTGAGAGGTGGGGTCAGGGGGTTTACTGGGGGGGGGTGCGCCAGAGCCTTCCTGCTGAAAGGTGGGTCAGGGAGGTTTCTTTGGGGGGGGGGGGCAGCAACCAGAGCCTTCCTGCTGAGAGGTGGGTCAGGGGGGTTTCTTCGGGGGGGCAGCAACCAGAGTCTCCTTGCTGAGAGGTGGGTCAGGGGTTTCTCTGGGGGGGGGCAGCAACCAGAGTCTCCTTGCTGAGAGGTGGGTCAGGGGGTTTTCTTTGGGGGGGCAGCAACCAGAGCCTCCCTGCAGAGAGGTGGGTCAGGGGGGTTTCTCTGGGGGGCAGCAACCAGAGCCTCCCTGCTGAGAGGTGGGTCAGGGGGTTTCTTTGGGGGCAACCAGAGCCTCCCTGCAGAGGTGGGTCAGGGGGTTTCTTTGGGGGGGGCAGCAACCAGAGTCTCCCTGCTGAGAGGTGGGTCAGGGGGGTTTTAGGGTTTGGGGTTTAATGGGGGGGTTCTGGGTTTTCTTTGGGGGACTGGGGGTTGAGAGGTTTAATTCAGAGGTTTTGAGTGTGGTTTTGAGGTTTGATTGAAAAGATTGTTAGATTGCATTATATGGGGCTAGTTAGGTTTTTGAGGTGTTTGAGATTTTGTAAGGAGGGAAAGGTGCTGCTAATATACGTAATCTAACAGACTCATAAGTACCATTCAGCATGCGTCTCTTTCTGTCTGTAACAGTCTGCATTGGAAAATATCTTTGAAATTCCATTGACTCATTGAATAAAGGCTGTGTGATGATATCAGCTATATGCTATGACATCACCATGACAACACATGACAACACATGACAACAGAGTACATTCCCCCTTCCTTTCAACACCGTGATATCAGCTACTCAGTATAGTTTAAACAATACCTTTCTCTGCTAACAATGCCTAACTTCACATTACACGAATACACACCAACATTACACAGTTCTTCTGTGTGATTGTAATCAAGTGGGGCTTCTTACTGCACTATCACCAGTATTCTTGTAGCCATGGTCACTTGTCATGGTTCATTAGATATTCCAAAACCTCTGAAAAACTTTGCAAAACAGCTGCAATTCTATTTCACAATATAATCTCACAAAATCAGGTTTATTGTAGCGTGCAGGTGTGTTAGTGTCTACAAAGCATTGTCAACAAAGCGGGGTTTAACACGGGGTGACAAGTAGAGAGGGTTATTTGGAGGTGCTATGTTTGTTGCTAGGATACCGCACAAGAAATGCACGTGTTGATGCTGTCAACTGCACACTATAACCCCTGATAATGACGTCACTCTCAGCCACCTAATACACGCAGCACTCAGTTCTCAGAATAGATATGTTTCCTTTGCAAGTCTCTGCTGAGTCTGTTGTTGATGATTCCCCTCGTAGCAGAGACTTTGTTTTGTGTCTCTCCTTTGGTTTCGTGTTAAGTTCAACTCTCGATATAGCAGCGATATAGCAGTGATATAGCAGGGGGGAGTGATGCCTAGATACACTTTGACTATCAATATACAAAGGTAATTCATACCATTTACAACCCTTTCTGGGCCAAAATAACGAAATTTTTGGTTTTTTTGAAAAAGGTACCATTTTTGCGCTGGAGGCCACAAATTGCAATGGATTTGCCTAAATATTGGTTTTGGAGGTCTCACTGAGATGCCAAACAATATTTCATGATATTTCCGTGTACGGGTTAAAAATGACTTTCTCGAAATTAATTAAACCCGATGGAACATCGTTTGGCATCATGAAATTATCTTGGAAGCTAAATTTGAGAGCCTCTTGAAAACCCCCATTTTTGGGCTAATAATGGCCTTTTTTGTCTATAATTGGCCACAAGGACCAAAAATAAGGCTGAAAACTTCTTTTTCCCATGTGATCGCATTCCAGAGAGTGCACTAGAACCAAATAATGATGCATTATAACACAGAGTTTTCCCATAGTCCAATTGTGTCAGGGGATTTTCTCAATTTTGATCAGTGTCTCGGGAGGGGGTGTTCTCCCACTGGTAAACTTACTAGTTAACTCATGAAAGTGTGCAGGTCAGTAAGATATGCCCCATTGCAGGTTCACGTCCTCATGTTAACCCCTCGCCTGCAGGTTCACGTCTGGGTACGGCAGTGCGGAATCACTGGACAGCACGGGCACTGGAGTGTATGAGAATTACGGTAAACGTCTCCATAGCAACAGGAACAGTTCAGAGTATGAAGACTACGTGAACATGGGTCATGTGCCTCCCCCGGTGCCACAACGCCATTCTAACTCGATGGTAAGAGCCATGTGGCACCCCAGCACAGAGTTATGATGAAATAATGATGGAAACATTTATCAATCATTCAATGTTTTCAGTCTTTTTCTGCTTACTCCTTCCACGTTAACTGTTGATTAATCCCTCCCCCCCCCCGCTCTCATCCCCTCCAGTCCAAACTCCACCCTCATGTAGCCCGCGCCCGCTCTAAACCTCCTCCCCTTCCCCGCTCTAACCCCCTTCTACCCCTTAACCCCCTTCAAAGTATAACCCCCCTACCCCCTCTCTCAACTTCCTCAGTCTAGCCCACCCCCTCCCCCCAGGTGGAGCAGTGGGTGGATAACGTGAATCAGATAGAGGAGTACGAGGACGACAACTCCGCCGCCTCCCAGCCCCCGCAACTCCCGGAGAAGCCGCGCGACAGCGCCGTGACGACCCCGCGCCACGACTCCGCAGCGTCACGCGAGAGCGTGAAACTGCGCGACAAGTCGCGCGCGGCGCAGTACGTGATCTCACTGGACGACGAAGACGAGGACTACGCGGAGCTGCCGGACCGGCCCTCGCACGGCGCGGACAAGACCCCGACCCTCTCCTCGGACTCGGGGGTCATGTCCGGCGTGATGCCGGACTCCGGCGAGGTGTCGGAGTCCGAGGTGACGGCAGACTCGGAGATCACTATTCCGTCACTGGACATAACGTCTCCTGTAGCAGCAGAGCAGGATCCTGTGGAGGAGTCCGCTCAGCAACCTCCTCAGCAATCAGGGGAAGAAGAGGAGGAGGAGGAGAGGCAATTAGAGGAGGAAGAGAGGCAGTTAGAGGAGGAGAGGCAACAGCCTGAGCAGGATACCCCTGATACCAAGGCTGAGGATGGTGACTTGGCAGTAGCTAACAACCTAGACAGTTTCGACCTGATCACAGACCAGGAATTTGAGAAGCTAGAACGGGATGTGTTGGTGGAGCAGCACATGTCCTCCAGAATGAGCAGCACTAACGAGCTCCTCGTTAACCAGTCAGTGGACTTCCCATTCGATGAGATACTCGACCAACTGGCGGAGTTCAGCGACCCCAAACTACTGAGTGACCTGAGCGTTGAGGAACCTGAGCTGGAACCTGAGCCTCCCCAGTCGAGATATGACTTCGTAGCAGAAGACATTCCAAGTGAGGACCCATTGAAACGGACCATTGATAACCAGAATACAGGGGTTGTGGATGAACCTAAATTAGAGGAACCTGAAATACCAGAAGCAGAGGTTTTGGAGCCTAAGGTGGAAGAGCCAGAAGCAGAAGAGGCTGGAACAGAAGAGCCTGAGGCTCCGCAAGAGACAGAACCAGATCCTGAAGATGAGGTTCCGCAAGATGAGGTTCCGCAAGATGAGGTTCCGCAGGAGGAGTCTCCACTGGAAACAGAACCTGAGGAGCAGGAACCCTGCGACACCCCGTCCCTGGGCAGGAAAACCCGGCCCATCTCCACCATTTCCACCATCTCCACTGCCACTTCCTTCTCTGAAACAACCACCGATAAGCCAGACTACTCAGCTGAGGAGGGACAGGATGAAGGACAGGAGGAGGGACAGGAGGAGGACGAGGAGGGACATGGGAATGTGGCGCGGCTCTCGAGCCTGGACAAGCTGGAAACCTGGGACAGCGGGATGGAGGAGAGTCTGCTGAGGACCTCCCAGTTCCTGATGGAGGCCACGCAGGACCATGAGGAGAGAATGTACCCGGACGAGCTGCTCCTCAACCTGGGTATGTGTCATTTTATGAGTGTTTTGTTTTCTCAATCCCTGCTGGCATTTGGTGGCCTCAAGGCAAAGAGAATTATTCGAATACTGTCTGCCATGGATTTGTTTACAAACTAACTGATCTATTTTTCAGCTAACTTTGAGAAAGAGAGCTACTGTGACCTGTCCCCTGGCGACATGCCAAGTCCTGCCACTTCCAACTTCGAGGACAGCGACTCAGCCCCCCTCCCTGACACGCAGACTGAAGCTGCTAAACCCAAAGCCACCGTCAGCAAACTCACCAGACCCTCCGGACTAGCGCCTCCAAGCCGCATGGTGCCACCCAAGGCTACCGGCAGCGATGGCTTGAGGAAGAGTGCCACCTCCAAATCCAGTGGTGAGTAAGCTGGAAACACTAACTTTCACCTTTCATCAATTTCAATTGAGTGGGTATTGGTCGATATATTTACAATTATTGCTACTGAATCCACCTCTTGATGCTATACTGTCCCACACAGTCTACAATAATCCCTGTTTCAGACAACGTGTCCGGTCTCCCTAAGAGTCGTCTGCCCTCCTCGGACGGCAAGTCCTCCAAGATCACCTCCCCCTACGGCACAATGCCTCGCAACAAGGCCCGCTCCAAAGGCGCCAAGGCCTCGAGATCCCGGCAGAACAGCAATGAGGGAGGAGGGGCGGGCTCCCCCCGGTCCAGCCCCAGCTCCCTCCCCAGCCCCGGGGCCAGGTCCAGCCCCAGCGCCTCCGTCAGCAACCCTGGACTCCGCAAGAACATGTCCCGGGACTCCTCCTCAGGACTAGCCGCGCGCAAGAAGACCACCACTCTCCCTCGTGCCTCCCGCACCATCGCCAGACCCACCTCCGGCATCCAGAAACAGAGCGTGAAGGTGGCTAGCGAGAAGCCGCGGTCTCGCTCCTCCTCCCAGGACTCCGCCCACTCGTCCAGCGACCGGGAGTCCAAGAGACGGGACTCCAGCGACAAGTCCTCTTCCCTGGGCAGGAACAACCCCCTGGAGAAGTCCATGCGACGGAGGCTCCTCTCTGCGGAGACAAGCAAGCAGCAGCAGGGGATACGCCGCCTCTCTGCCAGCCACAAGAAGACGGAGGTGGCTCGCTCCCCCAGCTATCAGAACGACGACACCCCCGGCAAGAGAGTTCCCCCTCCGCGAGGGGGCTCCGCCAACTCCTCGCCCACCCCTCGCGCCCCCGCTAAGCCGAGGGGAACCACTCTGCCCACTTCCACTCGGTCCCCCTCCAGACCTCCCGGACAGTCCATCTCCCCCAAACCCACCTCCTCCTCGCCCAAACCTGCAGCCCCTGCTCCTTCTAGACCCGCAGCTCCTGCTCCTTCTAGACCTGCAGCTCCTCTCCCGTCTAGACCCGCAGCCCCTCTCCCGTCTAGGCCCGCAGCCCCTTCAAGACCTGCGGCCCCAGCGCCCTCCCTGCGCTCTCCAGCCACCTCCTCCATCCCATCTTCCTCCGCTAAGAACTCGGACCCTGACTCCGCGACGCCAAAGTCCGTGCTCAAGCCGCCGGCAGCCGTCGGGGAGCGCAAACTGCCCAAGTCGGGGATCGTGGCTCCAAAGTCCGGACTCAAAGCGCCGTCCTCCGGCCTCAGGAAACCCAGCTCCGGCGGAATCCCCAGACCGACCAGGTAGTCGGGGGAAGTGCCCAGACCGACCAGGTTATCGGGGGAAGTGCCCAGACCGACCAGGTAGTCGGGGAAGTGCCCAGACCGACCAGGTAGTCGGGGAAGTGCCCAGACCGACCAGGTAGTCGGGGAAGTGCCCAGACCGACCAGGTAGTCGGGGGAAGTGCCCAGACCGACCAGGTAGTCGGGGGAAGTGCCCAGACCGACCAGGTAGTCGGGGGAAGTGCCCTGTGGGTCCGGAGTGACTAGGAACGTGCAAGTTGTTACAGTGGTGTATTAAAGTCCGCATTCGTCATTGTGTCGTGGGACGCCCTGCGAGGTTGGGCCGCAACTGGAATTTTTCTTAATTTCGTTTTTATTTTTAATATTACTCTCGCACAAGAACTGGTCCTTCTCTGGTGTGCTTATTGTGCCTTAATAATCTGGATAATTTATTGTTTGATATTTTGAGGCTATGAGGAAGTTGAAAGACTGTTTCGTGGAATTGTCAGCATGCCTCACATTAGAAAACTAACTCATCTGAGATAGCTAACTTTGAAGCTATTGGTGCTGTATTAATATAATCTATTGGAATAAGCGCTAGATTTAACTCTATTCTTGTTTCGACAGCGTTGTTGTGCTGTGCTTAAAACGACTCTATCTTATTCACTGATTGTGTATGTGTGTGGATTAAACTATGTTTTAAAGGTAAAGTACATAAGTACACGTGGGAAAAGCATTTTATTGTTAAGATTTTAAATTATTTTATTTCAAAATAAAATTGAACTGCTTATTAAATATTTTTATTGCACAGCATAGAGACGTTACTGTATTTTGGCAGTTTTGGACTGAATTTTGTAGCTCATGGCTGCAGCAGTTGTAGCACTCTTATCGGAGAAGGCTAAATCTATATCTACGACTTACGAGTGTTCATTGAAATTCCACAAAACTGATAGGTGCCGTTTGGTTGGAATGATCCCTCGGAAACCAAATTTCGAATCAAAATTTCAATATTTTGCATTTGGGTCGAGTCTTTCTGGCTTTTCACTGCCGAATTAGCTCCAAGTTCAGTCTCTGTGTAAAGCCATGATACGTTTGCAATTATCGATACCTTCTTGAGCTAATTTGTTAATATTTGTTTATTTTTGATACAATGTTTATCATTTTCGTTAAATATTCCAACCATCGATAAACTTGTTTTCCTTGACACCGACACCAACAGCGTTGTGCAGCTGCACATCATATGAAGTTATAATAAAGTAGATAATGAAGAGTAAAGAGACAATCTTGCCACATGTACAGGGTTGGTTATAAGTCGGCACCCCCCCTCTGCAGCCAAAACCATAAAATTTTTCAACAAATTATTTGGCACAGTTTTAGATTGATCCCTTGTATAGTTATTCTAAGGATCCTATTGGTATTCTGAGGGCCCATAGTTATTCTCAAGGACGATAATGATAGTATTGACCTGAAGCTGCTGGCGTCAGCGGGTCATACATCGTACAACAACGAAACGCGTTGTCCGCGCGCTCAAGACGTGCTGCGCGTACGCCTTTAAAGGCAGCGTGCACGCCTTTAAAGGCTGCGCGCACGCCTTTTAAGGCTGCGCGCACGCCTTTAAAGGCTGCGCGCACGCCTTTTAAAGGCTGCGCGCACGCCTTTAAAGGCTGCGCGCACGCCTTTTAAGGCTGCGCGCACGCCTTTTAAGGCTGCGCGCACGCCTTTAAAGGCTGCGCGCACGCCTTTAAAGGCTGCGCGCACGCCTTTTCAAGGCTGCGCGCACGCCTTTAAGGCTGCGCACGCCTTTTAAGGCTGCGCGCACGCCTTTTAGGCTGCGCGCACGCCTTTTAAGGCTGGAGCTGCATGCACGCCTTTAAGGCTGCGCGCATTAAGGTCGCGCGCACGCCTTTTAAGGCTGCGCGCACGCCTCTTAAGGCTGCGCGCAAGCCTTTTAAGGCTGCGCGCATGGCCTTTCAGGCTGCGCGCACGCCTTTAAAGGCTGCGCGCACGCCTGGCTAAAGGCTGCGCGCACGCCTTTAAAGGCTGCGCTGCATGCCTTTCAAAAGGCTGCGCGCACGCCTTTAAGGCTGATGCGCGCACGCCTTTAAGGCTGCGCGCACGCCTTTTTGCATCGCCTTTTAAGGCTGCGCTGCACGCCTTTAAAGGCTGCGCGCACGCCTTTTTAAGGTTGCAACGGCTGCGCGCAAGCCTTTGAAGGCTGCGCGCACGCCTAACGAGGCTGCGCGCACGCCTTTTAAGGCTGCGCGCACGCTTTAAGGCGCGCACTGCGCGCGCCTTTTAAGGCTGCGCGCGCGCCTTTCAAGGCTGCGCACGCCTTTCAAGGCACTGCGCGCACGCCTTTAGGGCTGCGCGCACGCCTGGAGCTGCGCGCACGCCTTTAGGCTGCGCGCA
>WFMF01000765.1:17310-49349 GCA_011033025.1 Beroe forskalii | reverse complement strand
ATGTATGTTCAAAAAGGCTGATTTTTGTTGAGGTCATTTCTGAATGGCCCCTAACTAAGTTTTTCATTTCTTCAGAATTCTAGGCTCAGTTTCTTATAGAAAGTTTCTTATATAACAAACTGATGCATGACGTGATTGATCATCTGACAAAAGCAGAATATGAACAGTGCGTGTACCAACTGCATATATTAACCTATCACAATAACCCATTCACAAATCATAACCTGGGCCCTGGTACGATGTGCGTCAAATCCTGTTTAATGCGAGTCGCAGTACGTTTACTAATCCGGCCATTGTGTTTTGGTGGCAAATTAAGTGTTTATAATCTCAATAATTTACCTGTAAAACCGTGTAATTCGATCTTTGTGGTGATTTTCCGCAAGAGGGATTATTTTCTTAATCTGAGTGATGCACTAGTGCCGTCTTCCCATTGTCGATATGATTTCTATTAAATTTTAAGTTTTCAGTGCTGAAAATTACATCATTATCTTGAATAGGACACACGTTCAGTGAGCAGACGCACGATTTATGAAAATATGTCGCTTGCTATATGCTGACCTCTAATTCGCCTATAATAATTATAATTAAGGCAGACTACCAAGGTAACTAGGTAATACCCACTGATGATCAGCACCTGTACCAGGTGTAGAATAATGGGATTTTTCCTAGACCCCCTGGGTAAATCCGTTGAATAATAAATGAGAATAAAGATGCTACGTTGAATGAAGTACTCTATTTTGATGTGGATATTCTTCTGATGAATACAGACATTGTAATGACAGTGGAATGACAATAATGGTACTCATCATATGTAGCATATTGTTGGGTTATATTAGCATTATATGCAAGGTGTTGTGAGTGCTGGTGGCTGCTGCTGATGCCCAACTCTCTCTCAGAGCTGGCACGTGTTGGTATGTGTATACCCCAGTACACCAAGCCAGTGACTGCCCACCCCCGGTACTAGCAGGTGTTAGGACCACCAGCTCTCTGCAGAGCTCTGTGTTGATGTAGACTCTCATTCTCTCTCCAGGGTCAATATGTGTTTTGAATATTATTATACTGTCCAGTATAATATTCAGAGTAGAATATAATGCGCTGTGTCAAAGTCTCGGAGAGCTCTCAGGCTGCTGCCAGGAAGAAGTTTATGAAGGAGCATGCGCAGACAGCCCACCTTGTACTCAGCATATTGGATACACTAAACGTTCACGAGTTTGAGAGGTTCAATTGACGACGCATCCCCACTTCCCTGCCATTACAGCTGCTGGTTTTCTCAGCTCTCTTCCCTGTAATGAGAACTGCTGAGCCCTCCTCCACGCTACCACTGAAACTCAATATCGTGTCACGTGCTAACCACGTGACGGTCTACCTGTGTCCAGGAACAACGCACGTGCGTGGTACCGCGCAGTCACGTGGGGTGAAGACCTGGTAGCGCGTGACGCGCGCGTGAGAGTCACGTGACCGCTGGGTAGTATCCGTAAGATAAGACGCAGATGTAGTCACGAGGCAGGTGATGGGCTGATACGCAGCAAGCACACTTCCCCACTGCAGATCAACACAGAACTGCCAGTACGCACTACGAGCTAAGGTGGTCATGTGACCCGGGCCACGTGAGCTGTTTTCAGAAAGACCGTTGGCCTGCACTCATGTCGTCCTGTACTAATTGGTGTTCCCCAGCCAGCTCACTACTGTTTCTCTGGTTTTCATGCCCTACCGATCTCCCAGCTCGCTCATTTACCACCCAGCGTTTTAATGATTCGTTTAGGGGATCCGAGTACATTAACCACTCTCAAGTCCTCAATCATTCATGTGAACCCATGAAGTATGATTAGTAGTGTTTAGTTGGTATACTCAGGAGTTATTGGTTTGTGTTCCTATTGTACGTTAGCTATAATAGTTCAAAATAAACCTCAGGCTTCATAATATATCCATGCAATACTCGTTTAACTGTTCTGAAGCTGTATACTTCTGCTCTAATATAATAGTAAAGACGTATACTGTGTACTGATTAAAAAGCGCTATGAAAATAAACGGAGTCTTTAACACTTCAAATTGATTTCTTTGTTACGTTTAATTATCACGGTACATTACCTGCCAGAGATCATTTTGGATAATTTTCAAACGCTATTTGGGAATTGGGGCCTGCTATTTGAATACTGAAAGAACATTATTTGAGTTTTTTCTCATTTTGGGAATCATGATACGTTACAGATGCTGTAATTCGTGTTATTGCTAAAATCAATTTGGCATTTGTATCCCCCGGGGCTTCTGTTGTTGTTCCATGCAGGTTACTGACAAAACATTGTACAGAATCTAAATCTACACATACACTGTATTGTACAGATAATTAGCTAATTAAGCGGGGAGAAGATCCCCCTGCCTGGAGATACCCGGCACCAGTCCATCACATCACCCTGCTTTTGTCACCTTACACCATGATAATATGTTACACTCTCCTTCGGTCTTCCGAAGCCGTAGTTCACTAGGAGAGTCGGCATTAAAGTTGCCTGGAGAAATAGGCAGTTCCAACGTCGTCAGCGCACCACTGTAACGCCTGATAATGACGTCACTATCATCTGCAAGTTTGTCGCGCGCAACGCGCACAGCTGCTAGTAACTGGTGGAAGTGTATTTAAAGCGTGAGCTGACTTCTGACCGATTTACTACACGTGTACTATCCATCAAATGCCTCTGTTGTTGCTAATGAATTGTGTATACACTGAACATGCTAATCCATGAAATGCACATTCGTCAAGCTAATTTCTTTTGATTTGTTTTCACGATTTTTTGTAATGCAGCAATTTAAACAATATGTTAGTTTGTGTTGCTTATCTTGAGATTTGAGAGAGGGGCTATCGGATCTTGATGCTTCAAGCTATGTGTAAATTCTAGTGTTTTCCTTGTTCACACCTGTGCCAATATTTTGGCAGATGATGTTATTGTGAGAGTCTCAATAGAATTTTAGTGCTGATATTGGTATTCAATATTACAGTGATTCTATTAGCACGGGTGTTGATAAAGTCAGTGGGTGTACAGATCATTTGTGGCCATTAGTCTCTGGAACTACGACCAATGACCTGTTCTATAAAATTCCCTCCCCAAAGTCACACAAAATGGCCCTTTATCGGGGAATAACTCTATTTTATCGGAAAATAACTCCATTTTATCGGGAATTCCTCTTTTTAATGCCACCTGGAGCAAATTTAGAAAATTTTCTGAATGTCCACGAATCTAATTATCACTAAGATGTGCCGTTGCTTTGCCGTAGAGCTATAGTTTCAGTGTTTCTGTAACGTCAATTTGCACCTTGGAAGACAGGTTCTACATGTAAATTATGTTTGTCTATTTATGTTGGCCTATTGGGATAATATGAGTATGATATTGAATGAATATAAACCCATCTGCATAAGCACGTATAACGTTTTCTGCCTTTCTGTGGCAATTTCTGTCGTTCTGAACGGCAATGTTTGATGTTTACTATATGTCGTGCTGTTATTTACCGTATAATGGCTGTAAAAATGCATGGCATTTCGTGACATAGTATTTCCCATCAAGTTTCCCTCCTCCAGAACACTATGTACAGTATACGGTATACATCATTTGTATAAAGCTGCTCCAGACACCTTTATCCCCGCTACAAACCGACTTCAAAACATTCAAGCCTGATTCATCTCGAAAATTCTTTTGTACGCACTATTCCGATTCATTTTTCACTATCATTGCGGCAGTGAACTTGCTTTTATGTACGTTAAACGTGTCCTTTGACGATTGTTCAGTAATTTTACACCAAGCATCACTTTTCGCGCAAAATCGATAAAGATAAGTAAAACATTCATATACGAGCAGTCTTTTAGTTGTTCCACCATTTGACCAAACACCCGAATTTGTTTTTACGATAGTCGACAATTCGAAATAAATTCAAGTTTGCAAATGCAATTCATCGAATTTCGAAGAAAACCCCTCCACGCTGAAAATCTAACATCAACCTATATTTAGTACGTGGGATGTTATGGAGCCAAGGACTACTCATGTTACCTTATTACGCCCTGAATATTTTTAACCGCAAACCGCAGTTGCAGTTCAGGTATTGTACTGCAGATCAACAGTCCCGAATAATGGGATAGTCAGTAATGTGGTAGTCCTGCTCACACTACACAGAACACTGTACAGTATACACTATACATTGTACATCATACAATAGACATTGTACACCCTGCAGGAACTAAACAAGATGTATTGGGATTAAGAATTAATATCTATTTCGTCATCTAAATTCCAGGGTTCACCGCAGTGTTCAATTTGAAAAGTACTCACACCGGTATGAGTAGATGAGATCGAGGGATAACTCAATTATACACGAACAGATTTACTGATATTCACCACTCCGATACAGTATCTCATGCGATACATTGATATATCAATTACACAGAAGTGTACGGAATTAGATGAGGAGATCTCATGTTAATTACATCATACCCCCAAAATTGGCTCCTTTAATGATTACTATCAAGCAAAAGCAATTATTAAACTTGCAAAATCACGAACAGTCCGTCAATTGCATGTAGACTTTTTTTGATTTCGAATCCCTACTGACACTGTCCTTCGACGCATGAAAGTTTTACATGTCTGAGACTCAGAGTGTCTTGGGCCAATTTATTAACATAATTTAATGACAACAGCCCGCCATGAGCTAAGATTTCCTCTGAGACTGTCTAGGATCAATGTTCAAACATAATTTGATCATAACAGCCCGCCACAGGCGAAAATTTGGAACCTGTTTTACCACTGGGACTGTCTAGGATCAATTCAGCAACATAATTTGATCACAACAGAGCGCCGCATATTTTAAGAACGTGTTTTTACCTCTGAGACTGTCTAGGATCATTCCAGCAACATAATTTGATCATAACAGCCCGCCGCAGGCGAAAATTTTTAAGTTTCATTGACAGATTGACTATGAATTTGGTAACCGTAATATTAGTTATGTCCGGCCGCATGCAAATTTTGATCTTACATGTTTTCAAAACTATTTCCCGACAAATTAGGTGACATCAAAACAGCCTGTCGAAGGCAAAAATTTTCAAGGTTTTTCGCATCTGAATCAATTCAATTTGTTCTTCCTGGGAAGGTGCTCACATGGAGGGATGGTGCCTCTGAAAATGCCGATTCAGATTGTGTGCATGCAGGCACGTTTTTGCACATTCTACATTGAATATCTTTCTGAGACAGTTTATACATCATATCACTGGAAACTGTAAGTTAGTACAGGAATGATTTGAAATTTCATTTATTAAATTTATCCGAATGCAATTCGGGTAAAACACAGTACAGAAAATTAAATTTTCTGTCTAGCTTTCCGCCGAGAATTTCCTCCGTTTTCCCCAAAAATTTCCTCCGTCTCAAAATTTCCTCCGAACCAGGTTTGCTGGTTCGCGGCTTTTTGGATATGGGGTCAAGTTATCCATTTCTTAACATGGCAGTCGTCTAAAATAAATCCAAATTATTCTCAACGAAAGTCAAAATGTTTGATAAATTCAAAATTGTATCTACGGTTCCCGTTTACTTCATCTGTATCAGTCTCTCGACATTATACGCAGCAACCTGAAGCACGTCCTATTTTGACTTCCATGTCGTCTAAACAGTAGTCTAGTGGAGTACGGGAATATCCTGGAATCATATCGGTTTAGACGTGTCTGCTATCTTGTTACTTCCGTCGTGCGCTTCATTCTTGTCGTGAGTCGGATTTTCTTGCCTCCTGTCACATTTCTTTGCCTCCTGTCGAATTTCCTTGCCTCTTGTCACATGAATCTGCCTCCTGTCGCATGAATCTGCCTCCTGTCGCATATATTTGCCCGAAAACACATTTCTTTGCTCCACGTCGCATTTCTCTGGTTCAAGCCTCATTTCCATTATTGTTTGTTCCTGGCATAGCCCATTAGTCGTATCTTCCTACTCATAACAGCTCTCAAATCTCATATTCCCTACCCCTTAATTCGTTTTTCTTGTCGGGATAGACATTCTCAGTGTATGCTGGACATTGAACCAGGTGGCTGTGGGGTGACGGTCTGTGTGATATTGTGATAATAAAAGGTATGCGTGTAAAGCAGATCATTGCTGAATGTTGTCCCCATCTAACACAATCACACTCACACAAACACACATACACACAAACATACATACAAACACACAATCTGTAGACCAGTTGATTGTATTACCTTGTCTTCCTTGTTTCTGCAACACCTGAGAAATAACCAGGTGCTGTGGACACTGAACAATGTTACCTGTTATAGTTCGTTTTGTTTTTCCTTGTTTCGTGTTGTGGGTACAGTACAAATACAAAGTACAATGAACTAGACTGTATAGTGTACAGCTGTAGGCTGCAGCCGTGTATACATTGGCAGTACATTGTCATGTACAGGTATGTGCATCTACCTAGACCAGGTTCATATAATAGGCTCACTTAAGGCTGTGTATAATGCTTCTATACATAAGTACATTGGAAGGTACTAATTACTATGGGTATATACAAGCATGGCAGTATATAATAGCTGGTATGTACAGGACAGTAGTGAAATAGGGCGCGCATGTGCGTCCAGCCCTCACCGCGCACGTGAGCACAACACACTTCTCTACTTAGAGCTGGAGAAAACATAGAACTTCTTAACCGGTTCTCCCTGCACATTTGATGTGGTAGTATGTAATGTGTGAGAAATTTAGTAGTTATTATATCTACCTCTTGGCAACAGGACCGTAGGCCTTCCAATTCAGATTGTATGTCGTAGTGTTGTAAATCCTTGCTGAGCATGTGATGACCGTACAACTTACTGAGCTGTCTTAGGCACTGACCTAGCACTAACAGTCACTGGTGAATACTTGAGTAGTTGGACATTATAGTACTCCAGTAGTTATATAGTACTTGCCATTGTGCTTGAGTCTTCTGTGCTCATACCTGCATATACAGGGTTGGTAATAAGTCGGCACCCCCCATCTGCAGCCAAAACCATAGATGTTGACAACAAACCGTTTGACACAGTTTTAGTTTCATCTATTGCGATTGAACCCGATTGAATTTGAGTGATGAAAGTCAATCTCTGAATGCAGAATGTAAATGTTGTGAGAGGGTAGTAAGCCCCTTACGATGGTGATCTGTCCCTTTCTTCCCTCTTAATATTCTCGTATTTTAGGATTACAATTATGGTCGTAATCTGAGGCTCAGGAAGCTAAGAGTATGTTCTGTGGGCTGAGCACGACCCCCCTGAGAGTTCCTGTTTAGGAGATTAAGAAATAAGAAATTAACTGGAATTAAGGCTGTATCGAACATCAGTCATCCAGGAAGTAACATATAGTTCCGGTTCTGATCTCAGTCATTGTCATCAGTTTTGGAATTGCAGTGACATCACTATATCTATTTACTACATAGTCGATAAGTGGGGAGCTTTTCTTTCACGGTTGTGAATTGTCCTAGTTTTCAGAGTTCTGTGAACAAGTTAACTTGTGATTTGACTGCATACATTGATGTTACTTGTAATCCGTATCTCCTGCCTGATCCAGCTACTTTGAAGGGATAGATTGAATTTCTCAAAAATAATAGGGATCTGGCAACTATGCATTCATTCAATATCTGGTTTCTTGGTACCCTGATACGCGTTTTAGGCATTGATTTCAAGATTCAATACCCGAGTTCTAGGATTTACTGGAGTCTGTCTGTTAGTGTTGAAAACGAGTTTTCTTACGGAAAAGCAAGCAATATCAAAACGACGGAAAATAATAGCCGAACTCCAGAGTGTTTTAATGTACTTCGGCTTACAAAATAGATTCTAGGAAATCAAGAAATGTAGTGTGGGGTTAGCCTTCCTATGACTATAACAGCAACAAAATACAGCAGATCAAATAATCAATATGACGTGTGCTACCTCCCAACTGAGTGTGTGATGATGTTTGCCATACATGACGCAATGCCCAATCCATAAGACTATTAACACACGTCATCCTGGCTCTACATTGACAGCTCTCTTTCCCCTTCTTACATCACCTCCTAAGTCATAACTATAAGCAGTTATAGAAGTCAGTTCTCAGTTCTACCATGGGTGGTACGCTCCAATTGGAATATTTACACTTGGTATATACCAGTGTCTATTTTAATCTACAAAACACAGTACAAAGTTGCAGTGATTCCATCAACTCATGTTTATAACCTAGACAGTACCGTGTCAGAAGTAGACGATAAGAGACAGACAGAACAGTGTTGGTACCTGCCCTGCCCCGGCTGTTTACCAGGGTGATAACTACTGTCAGGGGTCTTCATGGCAAGAAAGTGAGATTACTGGCATCATGTTACCTTCCACCGCCCTTAATAATAATCTGTGTAGATATGACGATATACATCTACCACAGACATTCCGTCCAACCAATATGCCGAATTTAAAGCGTTATAATTATGAAATTTCATCCCCACTTTTAAGTTTGAACTTAGGAGTGATAAACTTCGGTGGTAGTGAAATGATGGAAGCCTCATCTCCTTCCAATCTAATATTGTCATGAACTGAAACTTCCTACCAACAGCCAAGCACATTTGATCGGTTCCTAATGGAATGGTCTGCAGCTTTGTAAATATAAGAGTCTTAGAGACACAAACTTAATCGGAGTGACCAAGTCGAAATAGAGCGAATAGTGCAAATATTTCTAACAACTTATCGGCGAAGTAAAAAGTAAAAACGATTGCTGTGACGTACGAAGCATCCATGAAACATTTTTGGAGCTAGGCAAATTCAAAACCCGTTGCCTGAAGCACAGCGGTGATCTGAGCATTGAGCCGGTGTTAAGCAAAGGAATGGCGTTTTAGCGAGCAATGACCATTAGGTGTGATTTGAGACTCAACTTATCGCTTGTTATGTAATCAGTGACACTCATTTATGACCTGATGCATGATCTGGAGCAACGGAAAGGAGGAAAAACTGACAAAACTTCAAAGAATTTGACTGATGTACTTTATAATATGTGCTATAATTTGCCGTAAATTTGAACCTTCAATTTACTAGATCCTTTGTGAAGTAAATTTCAACACCTTTGATGTGTTGTTTATAGCGATATGTCACCTTTTAATTCCGTTGAAGTGTCACCTTTATTTCAGGCACTCGGCGACTAGCACAACCAGGTTTTTCATTTTTTTATAATTGCTCAGCAGACACCTCGATACCATGTCAATAAACATACTTTATTCTGTTACTGGGTTGCATTTTAGCTTGTTTTGGTGTTTATCATAAAGATTGATAATCCGGATCACAAAGCTATGCTTAATAAGATAATGGTTTCGGATGGCTCACTCAAAGATGAGAGCGTAATCGGAGATCAATCAGTCTAGCCAGCATAGCCAGTGATGGACGATGTTTGTCCTTTGAAGTGATAAGATGATGTGTGAAGTTGCGGAAGCAGTCGCTGAACCTAAGAATGTGTAATAACTCTTTAAAGATGAAATGATAACAATTCGGTATACAATATACATGTAAACATTGTACTAGAACAATGCTATTTCTTACTTAATCATAACCAGGATAATCTCTGTACAATTTACATCATCATTGGATAATGAAACTAAAAAGATTGGGCACCATCTTTGCTCTGCCCTCTCCGGGTCGCTAGAGAATAGTATGCGGTTAAGATAGACATCATTTTCACTATTTAGTAAGGTGTATTGGTGGCATTGAGCTGCATAGTTTCACGCGCGGCACAACGCTTAACAATGGCTCTGCAAAGTTCTCAGTCGGTCACCTGACTCACACTCTAAACAATGGCAGCAAAGGAGGGCTGTTACAGGATGATATGATGTGTAGTTTTACCGTTTTGTTGTGTGTTTTACCGTTTAGTTGCGTGTCTTGTAAATCCCACTCTCACTATATAGTCAGATAAAGGTAATAGGACCATAATCCATATGGGAACATCTATTAATTCAGTGTTGGACCCAGTAAATGCCCGAGTTCAGGATTTCGGCCGAGGCCAGGGCGCAGTTCCCGGCAACAAGGCCGGATATGAGGCCGAGTTCATACAACTTTCATGAGGCAGCACTAAAGCATGACTTCAATCAAACTATTTCTAGCAGGGATGTAAAACCCTACATTTGAACAATTTTAAAGGTGACATCATTCCAGCATCAAGTTACTGAAAGAGCGCAGAAATTTACTTAGAGTTTTGAAATTAAACATCTAGTAATTTTTCGAATCGGAATAGAAATAGATCAAATATTCAAATTGAGTGAAACTTTACGAGGCTTAGTCCTCGATCGTTTCCTGGTTGAACCCCTCACCTCCCGACAGCTCTGAAGTTAGCAGTGAAGTCCCATTACCAGACAAACGTACTTTCTATAAACGCACCTGAGCACGTGTAACACTTCCATCACCGTGCCTTGTGTGTCTACTGTCTAGTGAGATACCAACAGATCACGTAATATCAGAATATACCCAATTACGCGGAATATAGGGAAAACGCCACAGACCTAGGAGACAAAGACTTATTACTATATGGCATTTCGTAATCACTCCGAGTTTGTTAATGTGTGTACCACGCTTATACAGGCTAAAGTAGTGATTTAGCTCCTGTTTGTACTGTAGTATTGACACACCTTGTTGATGAGAATGTCGAAAATCTAGGCTGAATGATGACCCTAATTATCTCTGTAATATGTCACTTTTGCTTTTTGTTCGTTGTCTCATTGGTAATCGCTAGGTTTCATTAGTTGTTGTGATGTTTCTTGCTAGTAAATTGTTAATGATTGCAGCTGTTTAGTAAAATGTATTTGCCGTCTGCCTAAAATATACTCCAGACAGTCCCAACTTGCCCAAGAATGCATCCTAATATGCTTCAACTCGTTCCCAGTCACCCTGGCGACTAAGATCACCAGCAGCAGGATATCATGGGGTGGCTGGATCTCTTGCAGATCCGTCCCCGTTTAGGAGTACTTCCACTGCTGTCCCCAGTATCTGCCATAAATCTCTGGTTTCAAACCTGAAATATCAATATCAATACTTTAATGATTTCTTAGTACCATTTCGCCAGCATCAGTAGTAGTACAAATAACACGGAAATTGAATGATTAACACTGGACAGTTAAGTACGAAACTAACAATATTTTGTGATCTTTGTTATAATTTTAGGGCTTATATTAGGCAAGAAAGAAATTATTGACAATAATCAATTATCAATACCAAACGTAAAGCAATCAGTGACACTGACAGTCTGATGAATCATGCAGAAAACCATAATAATTTAATGATATGCAACCTCGTCAGTCAGAAGTACTTAGACAGGTGAAATCATTCAATACTTTCATCATGTAGAAAGTTACTGTTATGTTGCGGTCAAAATCAGGGCAAAGACCCGACTTTGATGCGTTAACTCAGACGTATACGGATGCTTACGAACGCTGATAACATATTTATTATGCAATAAACATGTAATTAAAGAGGTTCAATTTATCGCCTTATCATCTTGCCGGTGGCCCGTCAAAGGCTGGTAATATTGAAGTATTGAGGTGGTATGAGCTGGCCATGTCTTGAACCCTAACGTACTGAAGTTATGATCACCTATGATAATGCTCGGACCTTAGGACTTTGAAAACACAGACTCAATACCCAATACTAAGGAAATACTGTCACTGTCAGTGTCTTGCTATGTTAATTTTCCTTCTCGCTTTCCTGTCTGTGTACTGTATATAATTATCATTGGGCTGATGTGAACTGTAATCATGTTCCAATACGAGTTGATTATCAATGCAGATCTTTTTCCAAACCCATCCCTTTAATTTATCACTAATTACGTCATTATGATGATGTTTTGCCGGTGTTTCCTCTCCCCGCTTTTGTGTTACCTCCACAGCACACCCTAACACCTCCCCTCTTTTGTGTTTCCTCCACTGCACACCCTAACATCTCCCCTCTTTTGCCAGGATGCGTGAGAAATGGTACTACAGCGCGATGTTCGTGTACCATCTCTTTGTGATTTGGTACAGGTTCCAGTTTCCCATGATCAGCGACGAGGATAGGACCTTTGCAGGTGCGGCCAGCGAGATTTTTAAGTTTATCATTGACATTTTTATTTTTTTGCATTTGACTTCATTTGCATTGATATAAAGTTGTTTTTTGTTGCAATGACATTGATTGCCCGAGCCTATTGCAGTTGTTCTAGAATATTGCAGTAGCACTAGTAGTATTAGCTCCAAACCCGCTCGCTTCATTCTCCTCTGACACTCTTTTAACTCCCTGACCCCAGTCTCCCAGTGACCCCACCCTCTAACAGTATGTACTCAGTAACTCTTGACCTTCTAAAACCCGGATCCTTTCTCCCGCCCCTGTTGCAGTACTTATAAGTTATCCTCCTCCCCACAGTCACCCTTGTGATGGTATTAATAATTAATCCTCCTCCCCTCAGGTCGGTGGAAGTTCTTGACGCACTGGAACGCAATGCTGCAGATCCTCTACTACTTAGCGTGCGGTGTCCTAGTCCACTGCCCCTTCGACAAGTGGGAAACACACCGCGACCTCGCTTACCACGTGGTAATCCTGCCGCTCTCCGTATTCGTGTCGCTCATGTTCTGGGGCCTGTACCACTGGGACAGAGACTTAGTCTTCCCTTCCCACCTCGACAAGGTGGTGACTCCCTTCTTCAACCATCAGAAACACACCGCCATAGTGCTCTGGACATTCCTAGAGGCTGCTCTAGTGCACCACAACACGCCTGGTAATGTGGAGGGCAGCCTGGCTGCCGGACTTTTCTGTGCCGTGTATCTGGCAGTGGTGTTGTGGGTCCATGCCGTGGGGGAGGTGTGGGCTTACCCCGTACTCGGCATGCTGAACTGGGTCGGTCGGGCCATCTTCTCAGCAATCAGTATTTTAGTTTACGTGGTTTTTTACTGGGTTGGACTCATATTAAGCGATTTTCTACACGAACTGTTTTACTCTGACATGAAATTAGATTGACAGCTAAGTTATAACTTATGATATGTAATTGTTTTAGGTATTTTATTTTCATATTTATTGAGTGACTTGTTTTATAGTTGACTAAATATATAAATGAACTGAAAATATTCACGTTCAAGTTGTCCAGATTATAAATTCAGGTTGCGAACTGTTATGTTTTAGATTGTACAGTTTTTGGAATTTGTTGTTGAAAGATTTTAATGCATTATAATTTAATTAACAATTTCGTTCTTCACTGCATCAGCATGTTTCAGCATCTAGCAATTTAATTTATTCATTGCTCTAACAGAAACTAACTTATTTTTAATTTTAGTTTGTCCTTAACTTTAAGAATATGATATCCTGTTCTCCACTTGACTTGCCGCCTGCCGGCATGGCACATTGTAGCAACCGGCGTACACTTAAACTTACAGCTTAAAAAAGCTTTTGGCTTCAAAGTTCAATCTTGTAATTGTATCAGTATCAGTATGATCCAGTTGACTGGTTCAGGTCTTTTTTAGATAGTTCAGATTTCCTGTGCTGTGTCCAATGTGCATAATGATGACCAAGTAAACAAGCATAATGATAAAACTGTAACAGGTGTAGAGAGTGATACCAATGGACCAAGTGATGCAATTGCAAGCTCGTTAGCTCGATGTCCAGCTGCTATTTTTTATTGCCTTTGTTGCATGGCCAATGGTTGTCTGACGTCGTCAGACCCATTATTTCAAATTTTATTAAAGCCAATGGCGAGAGTCTATTTTCAGGTTTGCCCTGCTTGCAATTGCATAATTATTGATCATCAGGATATCGTATTCTTCATTTCTTCAGTCAAACTACAAAAATAAGTTTACTGTTAGTCATAGTGCACCGGCTTGTCGTTGTCTGACGTCTTCAGACCCATCATTTCAAGTCGTGGCGCACGAGGGGGTCAGGCAACGCCTGACAAGCTTGTCGGCCGTTGGCAGACCCTCGTGAGAATTCAGGGTCAGACAACGTCCGACAAATACAATCCAGCTGGCCCGGCACATCTTCTTGATCATGATGAAGTTGATCATTGATACGCCAATAACATGCACAAAATGGTATGTGTCCCATATACAATATAACTCTGGCTCAGTGACGTCACCCTACCCTCGCCGCGGCGCAAAGGTCGAAATTTTTCGTTATCCTTGCATCCAACCATGAAATAACAAAACCCTCGAATATCCTGAACCCTAACAAATCCTGACCCTAATCGTGCACTTTAACTCTAGTCCTTGCCAGGTGTTGCTTAACTATATTTTTCTGACGCGCGCGTCATTCGATAGATGTTTTGAAAAAATTAAATGTTATATGGGACACTAGCCCACAAAATAGGTCTCACTCTAGCTATTCTCTAAGTCTATGATAGTGAGACCCTGGTTGGGGAAGCGCGCGAAAGGCGTGTGCATCTTTTTAAAGACAGAGCTCTGCGGCCTTAGGACGGACCCTGGTTAGTGGTTTCCGCCGAAGGCGCGGGGTCAGGTACGTCGCCCCCTGTTAACGGGAGCCGTTATCTGGCACAATGACGTTCCCGTTCAGAAAAAAGTAACAATTAAGCCGCATCTAGCGCTTTAAAGGATATGGTCAGGGCAATGGTTAGGATATCAGGATTTGTTAGGTTTAGGGTAAGGATTAAGGTTAGGGTTTTGTTTAGGGCACAGTTAGGTTTAGGATACAGAAAATTGACCTTAGATCTGTGACGTCGTTAGCACCTGGTTAAAAAAAGCATATGAAGCATATGACTATTTTCAATTCGGCTTTTTGCCAGGCGTTGCCTGGCCCTCCGTGGCGCACTCGCGCGCGCCTTCCCCTGACAAGGGTCTTTTGAGCACTGCCGGTCCCACAACATATAGTGCGCGTAACCAAAATTAAGTTTAATTTAAAGACTTGAAGAGTCTGTTTCGAGAAAAATCCAAACTGTTTTAATCAACACACTGTTTTAAATTTCAGATTTTATTTATAGAGGCTGACAACAAATTCAGTGGTAAATTGCACTAATTCGTAAAATGAAGAAAGATATGTTTAGGTGAAAAATTAATAAGTAATAATAAAGGATGCTAGGTTATTTCCTGTAACCTAGCACAGGCATGGCACTAACTCTGAATAGAATAAAAAAAACAGGTATGTCTCCCATATAAACGGCTCTGAGTGACGTCACAGATCTAAACGTCAATTTTTCTGTATCTTGCCCTAACCAGGGCCCTGGTTACGCGCACGGAGTGCGCGGCGCGGCAAGCGCTAAACCAGGTGTCGTATCGACACCCCTGGTTAGGGGAATTCTGTATCCTAAACCTAACCATAGCCCTAACCAAAACCCTAACCTTAATCCTTATCCTAAACCTAACAAATCCTGACCCTAACCAGAACCCTAACCTTACTGCTTAAAGCGCTAGATGCACTTAATTATATTTTTCTGAGTGACGTCATTGTCATAGATAACGAAGGCTCTCGTTTATATGGGAGACTGACCAAAAAACACGGTGTACAACACACCATTGAAAATTGAAAATGACCATGTGTATGGTGGCCCAGCAGGCTCACTTTTTTTCACATGTGTTTTTTGTGTTTTAGGCGAAAAAAACACTAAAAACGTGTTTTAGACACAAAAATCATATAATTTTTACAAAGTAAGTTTTTTCATGAAATTTGTGTTTTAGACGCATTTTTAGTGTTTTTTGTGTTTTAGACGCGTTTTTAGTGTTTTTTGTGTTTTAGACACGTTTTTCATGTTTTTTCTGTTTTAGACACATTTTTAGTGTTTTTTGTGTTTTAGACACGTTTTTCATGTTTTTTGTGTTTTAGACACATTTTTAGTGTTTTTTCTGTCTAAAACATAAAATTCATGAAAAACGCGTCTAAAACACAAAAACACATGTAAAAAAAGTGAGCCTGTTGGGCCATGAGTGCTACAGAGTTGCCAGGCGTTGCCTGGCCCCCTCGCGCGCGCACCCCGTGCAGACAACGTCTGGCAAGCCCTAACCAGGTGTTTCCCCTAACCAGGTTTAGCGCTTGCCGCGCCGCGCACTCCGTGCGCGTAACCAGGGTCCTGGTTAGGGCAACATAGGTGTGTGTACGCGCCCGCGCCGCGCGCTTCCCTACGGAGAAGGCGCGACGATAACAGGGGTATACGTGTTTAGCAAACCAAGACCCTGCTTACGCCCACAGGTGCGCACGTTGCAGCAAGCGCTACCGGTACCCCAGGTTAGAGGAAGGCAATTTCCCCTAACCAGGGGGTGTCGATACTCTGTGCGCGTAACCAGGGCCCTGGTTAGGGCAAGAAGGCAATTTATCCTTCGAGTTACGACGGAAGTTTCATTTTATTTATAACCAAGGGCGTCGCGCGACGTTTAACGCGCCGCAGACATTGTTCACGCGCGAAACTAGGTCCTGTTAGCAAGCATCTATCTGGTGGGGTGAAGTTTTCACGGTTCACCTTGGTTACGAACGGAGTAGGTGCCACGGCGCGTTAAGCGCGACTGGCGACACCCTTTGTTACACTCATGGCCCAACAGGCTCACTTTTTTTACACGTGTTTTTGTGTTTTAGACGCGTTTTTCATGAATTTTATGTTTTAGACAGAAAAAACACTAAAAATGTGTCTAAAACACAAAAAACATGAAAAACGTGTCTAAAACAGTAAAACACAAAAAACAGTAAAAACGCGTCTAAAACACAAATTTCATGAAAATGTGTCTAAAACAGAAAAACATGAAAAAGGACCCTGGTTAGTGGTTTCGCGCACGGAGTGCGCGGCGCGGCAAGCCGCGACGCCCCCTGGTTAGGGGAACGTCTGGCAAGAGCTTTCCCGTTCCCCTAACCAGTAACCAGGGACGCCGCGCACTCCGGGGTCCTGGTCAGGGCAATCGAATAAGCGGATATACCATATGGGCATATGACTTACTCTAACCAGAGCCCTCTTTTTAGCGCGCCGTCGTTTCACTCCTCAATTAAAGAGGACTGAGGAGTGACACGGCGTTAGCACCTGGTTAAAAAAAGCATATGAAGCATATGACTATTTTCAATTCGGCTTTTTTGTCTGACGTCGCGTCGTCAGACCCATTTATTTAGTCGTGGCGTCGTCAGAGGGGGTCTGGCAACGCCTGACAAGCTCTTTTGAAGCACTGCAGGTCCCACAACATATAGTAGGATGTTATCCTTAAAATTAAGTTTAATTTAAAATATATATAAATCAAAACAGTTCCCTAAATAAGTAAATCCAAACTGTTTTAATCAACACACTGTTTTAAATTTCAGGTTTTATTTACAGAGGCTGACAACAAATTCAGTGGTAAATTACACTAATTCGTAAAATGAAGAAAGATATGTTTAGGTAAAAAATTAATAAGTAATAATAAAGGATTATCTTTGGGATACAAATACAGTCATCTTTGTACAGTCAAGCCACAAAACTTTCCAACAGCTCTTTCCTTAGTCTTTGACAGGATCCAAGTGAGATACCTTTATCAGAGATCTAGGCAGATCCAAACAAATGATAATGAGACACCAAAAATGATATGGTGTAATGAAAGCTAACACTGTGGCACACGGACTTGCGACCGTGTTGTGGGGTTGAATGCATTTGGCCGGCTAACGCTCCCCAACCACTAGATGGTGTGTTAGTCTCATAAGCTTCAAGTTCATTCAGAAATTTAAGTTCATCATTAGTCTTTGTCCAGTGTAGGGAATTCAAAGCTCCTTCTGGTCAAACTAGATCAAAAGATCAAGTCAACTGTCACATAAAGTGTTATGAGGATGCTAGGTTATTTCCTGTAACCTAGCACAGGCGTTTTCTAAACACTAGTTTTATGTACTTCCTGTTGTCCAATTTTCATGAAACGTGATAATATCGTGCACTCTGATGTTATATTATGTGAATTGCCAAATCTTCACAACTTTTTCCTTTGCATGTCCACTATTAGCATCATATACCACAATAGTGCTACTTACTGTAATGTAATCAGATTCAGACTTCAAAATACTAGGATGATTTAATCATTGAATTCACTGCTGTTCACCCTTTTTCATTTCCCTAGGACATCATGTCTATGTTTGTTGCCTTCGGATTGTTTGTACAGTTGCAGATTGTTGTAATCAATTCATGGGAATATTATTCTTTAACACATCAGACAAATAACTCAGTTTTTGTTACTTTCCCTGGCATTGACTCAAGAAAAGATCTTATTAACAGTAAGTAAATAATTTAAAACTGTCCACTTGGGATGTTCAAAGAGTAATATCAATGTGGGACAGGCTAATTCTTAATTTACTTGCCACTGTCATGCTTAACAAGGCCGATGCTTCATTAAATCTGTTCATATAATAGGCTCTTGTTGTGATCTTTCATGTCCTTTCCAATAAATATTCACAGGAATTTGAAATTTAATAGAAACCCTTACATTTGAGACAAATGGGTCATAAGTAGTGAATTGGAAAAATTGTCATTGTTGACATGGACAGTGGCAATTTTATTGTCAACAACGGAAATTCATTCAACAGTGAATTCAGTGTTTACAGTGGCGATTAATTGCTGACAATGGTGACATTGAATTCATTGTTAACAGGGGTGATTCATTGTTGATAATGGTGATAGTGAATAGATTATTGACAGTGGACTGAGAATGGGTTCCATTGAATCACCAATGTCGACAATGGATACTTTGTCACAATTTTCAATAATGGATACAGTCTTAAAATCTTCAAAAGTGATCAAGACCTAGTATGCATCCCAAATGATATTTAGTTTATTGCTGTGACCCTTTTGTCATGTTTTATTATCATTTTCAGGTTCTGCTGGTAAGATAATATTGTTGAATAGCAAGAAGGAAATATTGGTGACTAACATTGAAGCCAAACTAGAACAAACATCTGGGATTCTAATTGCTGGCTCTAGAAAATGCCTTTCTAGTTGTAAAATGTATAAAGAGAATTTTTTACAAGGGTAAGTACAAGAAGTAATTGAAACTATTTTAAATGGTATGCATCTCAAATGGGCTGCTTCTGCCCGTACACTGCCTGGCAAATGGCAAATTATTCTGTTAAACAAGCCATGTAGCAGCCAGCACTCGGCAGAGGTGAAGGCAGATCTAAACCTCTATGGAGGACAATTTTAGTCTATGATTTGTCTTACTTTCTTCTCAGAGGCAACAGACCATGAGATATTCTTTCGAATCATTTCATAATCAATGATTAATGGGAGTAGGGTGTCCAATGTTGATTTCCTGTTTTTATAGTTGCCTGATAGAGCAATATTGCATTTCAGAGATTACCCTTATTTAGACTCAAGTATCATTGTTGGTGACCCTTCAAAAGTACTTGATTACCTGCCTGAGGATATTGGAAATGCTGAATCGCTCCAAAAGATATTTACTGATGTATATTTATCTGGAAATAATAAGGTTGATGTTGATGTGTTAGGAGAAAAAGTCCTCGGTATTGATGATACTAATTCAAAGAAAGGTAAAAGAAATAGCAATATTCCATTAGTTTTTCTATCATTATTTTGCTTGATCAATCTTTATAACATATATCACCTTTTTCATACAGAAATCAAGCGTAATTAGATACAATTCTAACATAGATGAAATCTTATAATCTAACCTTTGCAGTTAATATACAATTCCTTGAAAGCAATAATGTTTTGAATGTGGGTGCCATGAGGCCAGATGTTATATTCTTATCAGACCCGGTATCTGCATCTACAACAAAGCTTTTTCATGAGGTAGGTGGTTATTAATGACTACTTATCTGAACATGATTTTATCATGATTTTATCATGATTTTATCATGATTTTATCATGATTTTATATGGCATCTGCCATCTACTTTACCCCTTGTGAAGACTAAAGATAACTATCATGTATGGACTCTGTTACAGATTGGTAGATATGTTGGTGATGGTGTGACAAGAAGCTCTTGCAACTACTGCAGCCAAACCTTTCAACCTCTCAACGATTCACTTTTCATAGTGGTGAGTTTCATACTATAAAGTATAGACAGCTCAATTCTAGCAGCAATGGATGAATAATTTTGTTGAGCAGGAGTTATGCACTAATTGTGATGTAACGATTACGATTTACGGTGTTTTTATAAACCGTGATCGACTGGAGGTCACTGGGCCATACTATAGGCCTGTTAGATATAAAGAATAAAATGTTCTCACACTCTATAACCAGTCGAACAGCTGCTAATTTGAATTCATCTGATGATCTTCTTTCATTGTGGTTAACATTGATAAAAACATTCCTTTCCTGTACAATACACTGAAAAGCCTGGGTGATATTCACTACGATAAGAGTAAAATCGAACTAGTAGTCCACTGCCTGACTGATAACTCTGAAGTGTTAGAGTGGCAACCACAAGGCTTTAGTAGCTACACTCTTCTAACGCAGGTACATAATTGGAATCAAACCTGTTAACGATACAAATCAAAAATTGTGAGCTAACAAGATATTATTGAGCTCTAGTGGACTATTGTCATGAACATTGAACAAGTGTCGAGCCTCAAGGTGACCGTTATCAGAAGAGCAACGGGAAATGGAGTCAACTGTCAAAAAGAACCGGTGTCAACTTCACACCAGTTCTTCTTGACACCAGTTACTCTTTGCATCAATAACACTTGCTTACTTGACACCGGTTTTGCTTGAAAGTCACTCTCAAGATAAACTGGTGTCAAGGATTGACCGGTCACTTTCAACAGGAAATGGATGACGAGGACCATGATACCAAACACTCCTTTCTGAAGATGTTCGAGAAGTCCACGGCAGAGTACTTTGTATACTTAGACTCTTCAGTATCCATCACACCGGATACCATCCCCCAACTGCTACGATACCAAAAACCTATCATTGCACCTATGTGTTAGTAGTTTAGTGCTATATAGGCCCTATATATTAGGGGTGTCACTGTCCCAATTGTCCCAAACTCAAGAAAAAGTGGATTGGGACAGGGACAATTGGGACAAATGGGACATAGAAAATGGAACAAATGGGACTCAAAAAAGTGAATGTAGACTGGGACAATTGGGACATTTGGGACAAATGGGACAATTGGGACAAATGGGACATAGAAAATGGGACTCAAAACAGTGAATGTGGACTGGGACAAATGGGACATTTGGGATTTTGGGACAATTGGGACAAAAGTGACAGAGACAACTGGGGCTGAAATGATTGTTTTTGAGAGGCAGTTTATCGTTTTTTGACTCACAGCCTTTTTCATAGCAGCACTTGCTGTGTTGCAACTGCTACTGTCTTTTTCCTATCATAGGGAAGTGGGAACATTTGACTACTGCAAACAAACACACCCAAAATATGTACTTTCTACTGAAGTGTGAATACAACTTTCATTTAAATGATAGAAAACTTGGATCAGTGTAAAAAATGACTGATTTTTTTCAATTTTTTTGTTCGTCCCAATTGTCCCAAATGTCCCAATTGTCCCAAAAACCAGTCCCAAACTCAAAAAAGTAAATTGGGACAGGGACAATTGGGACAGTGAAACTCCCCCCTATATTTTGTGCACTATCCGTGAATTGTTGGCTAAAGTTTATGCTTTTATTTGAGTAGAAGTGTAATAATAATTGTACATTTCTTGAATCTTATATTGGCATGTTGGTTAGATGTTGTTGATGATGAACTTCTAGATTTTATCCAGTACAGCATTTAATCTTTCTCGATATTCATTATTTAATGATATTACTATTTGAGGAAATATTACTCTGCTATCCGACACTTTTATTTCAGTACGAAGGGAGGATGGTACTGCGTGGAGTAATTTCTGGGGAAGTTTCACTGATTCTTGGAATTACAAACGATCCTCTGATTACGACAACATCTACACCAGAACGGTAGGCATACTTTTCACTGCTTGTTCCTCTTGATAGCATGCAGTGAGTTTCATGAACGTAGATACTAAAAGCAGGAACTAGCGAAACCACCCCGAAACAAGCCGAAACAAGCGGAACGACCCGAAACCACCCCGAACCAACCCAAAAACCTTCCGAAACAAGCCGAAACAAGGCGAAACGACCCGAAACAACCCGAAACAACCTGAAACAAGCGAAACAAGCGAAACAAGCCGAAACAAGCGAATCAACCCGAAACAACCCGAAACAAGCAGTTTTGTATTTTCCACTTGTTTCGGCTTGTTTCGCTTGTTCAGCTTGTTTCGGGTTGATTCGCTTGTTTGGTTCGCCTTGTTTCGCTTGGATACGACAGAAAAACACGAAACAACCCGAATCAAGCCCGAATCAAGCCAATTTTTTACTAAAACCTGGAACAACCCGAAACAAGCCGAATCACCCCGAAACAAGCCGAATCACCCCGAAACAAGCCGAATCAACCCAAAACAAGCGACTCAACCTTGAAACAAAGCGAATCAACTCGAAACAATCAGTTTTGCATTTTCCACTTGTTTCGGCTTGTTTCGGGTTGATTCGCTTGTTTCGGCTTGTTTCGGGTTGATTCGCTTGTTTCGGCTTGTTTCGGGTTGATTCGCTTGTTTCGGCTTGTTTCGGCTTGTTTCGGGTTGATTCGCTTGTTTCAGCTTGTTTCGCTTGTTTCGGCTTGTTTCGAGTAAATCAACCGAATCAAACGATTCAACCCGAATCAATATCGAAACGAGCCGAATCAATCTGAAGCCGGCCATAATCAATCCGGAATAAGTGTCAGAGTCAAGGTGAATCAACCCGTATAATTATGGGACATAACTAATAGGATATTTATTGATATTCAGTTTGTCAAGAAATATGTTCTTCTAGTCATCTAGCTATCTAGGCACTCTTAGAGATGTGTATACACAAATCTTATGAACTTATAATTGTATCTCCTTTTATGATAGGCGACTTTATTACTCCAATCCCAAATCATTCGGCTCATTTTACCTGTCAACTGTGAAACACTGCGTACACTGCACATATTTGTATATTATGCATATAATCCTGATCTCACAGATCTCTATTTTTCTATTTTTCCCTTTCCAACTATAACTATTTAGAGTTGACTGCGGATCCTTATTAGCACTTCCGTGCTGTAGTATGTAGATGAAATACTCTGGCTACGTTGTCTCTTTTCACCATTTATCACCACCCTATTCTTGATAACTGATCAACTGTGTCTGACTGATAATTACATAATAACTTAATTACTGCAGAGGTCGAATGTCTAGAGGTTCCTTTCACTCGTTTACTCATTAATACACGGTACTTAATAGTCGTGTTTTGCTAACAGTCATCAAATAATGACATTTATTCTTTCTCAAGTTGACAACAAAATGATACTATAAAGATCTCCTTATTCGTGGTAAAAATGATCATTTTAAATGCAACGTCATAATAGTTAATCATTTTATTCCCTTAATTTGCAACAAAATGAGATGCAACTCACAATTCGTAATGGAGAAAATTATTATTTGCGGGTCAGTTATCATTCATGTTTGACTATATAACTCATGAATTGGTGTTTAAAGTTATGAAATTTACTAAAACTTATGTTCGTATTATCATCGTCATCCGTGTTTTAGTCTCAAAATGTCACGACTCCAATTCGGACAACACTCGAATCAATTCGGAAATTGTCCCACTCGATATCAATTCATTCAAGTTTACCGGGCGAATTTACTGGGCTACGTGGCAAGATGCCAATTTATAGATGCTCTCGAGTTTTGCATTTTCACATAAAGACATAGAGGTGAATAAGATGAACGAACGTACGGTCGAATTACATGAAAGCGATGGAGATAAGTGCACGGGCCGTATGAGCAATGAACTTACTGTACTGCAACGAAATGAAAGATTCTCACGCAACCAATGACACATTTGCGACATTTCCCTTACTGCCGCTGAACCTGCCCGGGCATTATGTTATGCGTCGCGCGCGAACAATAGGCGCAAGAATTTATACTGTCACTGACAGTGTCAGGGGCATATTGCTCGTGTGCGACTTATTATTTGTGTGCGGTGCTACCCTCGGCAAAATCTTCTGTCATTTCAAACAAATGTCAGATGTTTCGTTGTGAATTACATTATGATTGTTTTAATGGATCAGAATTTGCACATTCGGGCCCAAGTAAAGTGATGCAATCATAACGTTGTTTTTAAGAACGTTATGGGTCAAAAAGTGTTACAATGCATGGTTTCAAAAGTTCAAAGCACCTTTGCTCCTTTACTCTTTTATGGAGCTTGTGTGACTGCCTTAGCTCTAACGTTTATGGGTCTTCATTGGTCGAAAGTAACAGCTTAAGTAGTTTGCCGTAGGCTGTAGCCCCAGTTTGGAGGATTTTCTCTACAAGAATAAACAAATTCTTATGTTTTTACAACCTATTTCCTATTTCTCTTGTAGATTAAAACCACCATATATGCAATTACCCGGCCACTGAGGATCTTTTCTTTCTTTTTGCAACTTATTTTTACACCTGATGCCTCTGCCCTATGATTTATGAAGATACATATCAGTAACGAGCTTGAACTTTGGCCGTCGGGCTCGTACTTCGTAGCTCAAGCCACACAAGTCATTAATACATGTCATGTTCCTGATTTACGATTTTAAGTCGAACTCAGTGTTCAATCCATGTTAATAGTGATATAATAGCTTAATAGTGCTGTTATTTCTCCAAACCCCGCTCTTGCATTGGGTAGTCATTTTTTTGCCACAAGAACTTTCCGTTCGTTTTAAAATTCTTTGAAGATTTATACTCATTGCTCTTCTAGAAAGGAAATGTTGAAAGTTTGAGTATTACTCAAACTTTCAACATTTCCTTTCTAGAAGAGCAAATTTCTCAAAAAAGCTCCCGAGAATGAATAGGTATTGGATTTAAATGGATATATCGCAGTGAAGTAATTGCCCAGAATAGAAAATCTGCCCCAACTCCCCAAAATTCGCTCTCCAGGTATTATAAATTGATACACGTATGGATTGGGGATGCTATATTTGAGCGGGGCCGTGGAGTGTGGACACTAGACATATCCATGAGGAATTTAAGTTCTTACTTGCACACAAGAAGTGAAATAGCCCATGTCAGTGTCAACTCACCGCAACATGCTGGAGGATGGAAGTCAAGCTACTAATACAGTACTACAGTTATACAAACTTTTACCATGGGCTTTCCTTGAATTCACAGTTTATCGTGTTGATTCGGGTTGTTTGGGGTTGATTTGCTTTTTTCTGTGTTGATTCCGCTTGTTTCGGGTTGTTTCGGCTTGTTTCGGGTTGATTCGCTTGTTTCGCCTTGTTTCGCCTTGTTTCGCCTTGTTTCGCCTTGTTTCGCCTTGTTTCGCCTTGTTTCGGCGAAACAAGTTGAATCAACCCACAACAACCCGAAACAAGGCAACAAATCAACCCGAAACAAGCGAATGTCCTTGAAACAAGCGAATCAACCCGAAACAAGCGAATCAACCCGAATCAAATGAATCGACATGAACTACAACCAGTTTTGCATTTCCGTTTGTTTTCAATCGCTGATTCGCCTTGTTTCGGGTTGGTTCGCTTTGTTTCGCTTGTTTCGCTTGATATGGCAGCAAAAACACGAAACAACCCGAAACAACCCCGAATCAAGCCAAAATTTTACTAAAAACTGGAACAACCCGAAACAACCCGAAACAAGCTGAAACAAGCCGAAACAAGCCGAAACAAGTGGAAAATGCAAAACTGCTTGTTTCGGGTTGTTTCGGGTTGTTTCGGGTTGATTCGCTTGTTTCGCTTGTTTCGCTTGTTTCGGGCTCTTTCGGGTTGTTTCGGCTCGTTTCGCCTTGTTTCGGCTTGTTTCGGAAGGTTTTTGGGTTGGTTTCATGAATCCAAATAGTAATGTTCTATGTGGCCCATGCCCACCCGAGATAATCATTTGGAAGTCAAATCCATGAAAATTAAATTGGAATTAGTGGATTTAGAGGTATCTAATCCAGGTAACAGGCACAATAATTTGACAATTCATGTTCGTCAACTTGCTAATTTAGCGGGAAATGGTGTTTATTTGTCCCTCTGGCTTCGATGTTGTCATCAAAACACTGATGTGAACCAGGAACTGACAATAATTTGATCATGTCGCAGTATATTAGATGCCCCTTGTTTTTTCGGTAAAGCCTTTTGAAGTCGGCAAATTTGTTACAGTAAAGTTCCTTATTTACCTGCCAGTGTGCTATGAAATATCTGTTACTGTATAGTTATTCAACCAAATGTTGATAAACAGGAATAGGCCGAGTTAATTTTCGTAGAAGCTAAAATTTCTTTCTCTGTTTCGCGACAATTTTCCAGAGCAAGGCTTCGTAATGGTGTCTTCTGCTCTTTTAATGTCCTGTCTCGTGCTCTTAGTTTCCATGGCCGAATGTGAACATGTTCAAAGGCGTGGTACTCTTTGGCGTGGTACTCTTTGGCGTGATGCTCCTTGGCGTGGTGCTCCTTGGCGTGGTGCTCTGTGGCGTGTTGGTGTGCAGCGTGGAGCTCTAGGACGGACTGGTGCCGGAGATGGAGTGAGGATTGTTGAAGATTTCGGAAAAGATTTGTCTCTTCTTAATCATGTGATGAGATACCGTAGGATTGCTCCACGATTCGGTATTTAGGCAGTTGGAACGCCAACCTGAATTGTTTCTCATGCGCCAAGAATGACTTTATTCATCAAATGTTTTGTCATATTTTGCTCTATTTACAATAACTTCATTGATTGCATTACAATATACATTATATGATATTGCAGAGTTGGTTTTACTTCGTCATGTTATTGCATTAGAAAGTTCTACCACATTTCAACGAAATCCAATTGCAATTGGAACATTTTAACTTTCTAAGAACTGCAAATTCTACAATACTATAGTATTGTATTGATAGAATACCATCCAATAAAAATGTATAGGTGTTGCTCTAAACATGACTGTGAGTAAGTTATTGTACTGAATCGTAATTCGTTGTTAGCCATATCAAAAGAAAATATCCATGTATCATAGGGTAAAAACGGGGATAAAAGTATGATAAGTGAGTATGGGCTAAAAGGGGTGAATTTGTTATTTCATAGATTTAATTGAATATTTTCTTAGAGACTTAATCACTGATTTATGTATCTGGGAAAAATTTCTTCGGAATTGACCCTGGTTATATTCTTGGAGTTGGGCCTTGGAGTTGAATTTCAATTGTGTGACATTCAATGTTAACATGTTATCTGATACTTACATAGTCGTAATAACGACTATGTAAGTGCCTACTTACTATAAAGACATGGACTGATCAGGGTACAGCAATTCTTTATTGTGGTTAGTAGATAAAAATACACCGTCCAATATTATCATAACTGATGAATATTTTAGCAAAGATATGGGTTTATCTAGCCCTTTTCAGTAACTTGTTTTCAGGCAAAAGGACTATTTCCCGTGTCGTGTATACGTAACAGCTCATACAGACGACTTCCCTAACATCAATGAGGATGTATGACAACCATTTTGAAATTCTCAAAAACCTTGTTCGAAAGGGCGTCCTTCATTATCTTCAATTCTGTATTCAACAAAATAAGAAACAAAACAAATTTTAAGGAGTGAAATTAGTGATACTAGGTATTAAGTTCAAATATCATCTGATAAAAAGCAAATAAACTTTAATATTAAGCCCTTTTCAGTAACTTGTTTTCAGGCAAAATTGAAGCTATTTCCAGACGAAATGTCGTGTATACGTAAAGTTGTACATCCACTTACTAAATCGACGACTTTAACGATGTTAAACTGTCTCATGATATTCAATGGGAAGTGTATGACATGCCACCTGAATCGGCATTTTCAGACATATCCTTCTGCAAAACCTTGTTCGAAAAGGGCGTACCCATGTTCCTTTCCAATGTTCAGGATTATGGGTAAGTCTTTGTTGAAGTTTTGAATTAGTGTAATCGTTGTGCCGGTTTGAAAAAACGAGATTTCTGATATAGTGTAACATCGATATAATTCATAGTCAATGAAATTAACCTTTGGTGTTGTAATTCATATTAGACAGTCTCAGAGGTAAAACAATATTTTATTCGAGATAAAAATGTTGCTGAATTGATCATAAACCAGTTCTTATAGGTAGTATGAGAGATTTCTCTTGAGTCATAAGGAAAACACTGAGTCCCACGAATCTGTTTCATCGAAGGACAGTGTCATTCGAAATTGCCTACAGTGAAGGATTTCAGACTTTAAGTTTATCAAAATAATTGAAATGTTGTACAAAGATGAGTGGGAGAGGCCTGTTTGCTTTGTCCAATAAAAAGGTAAAGGAGTTGATGGGTAAAATTGGTTCGGAGGAAATTTTTTATTTTTTGGATATGGGGACTTTCACTTTATTGACTTGCATATCCCTTTCATTTGAAAGTGGTACTTTTCTGCAGCACAACGGCACAAAATGAAGAATGATATCATGGAACATAATGATCGACTTGAATTTAAAAAAAATGGTCACGACGTTACAAAGAACAAATATTGAAATTCCCTCAAAATTACAAACCATGCATTTGAATGATCCTGATTAATTTTCTCGCAATGAGTAGGTGTTCAAGAGCCAGCAGAAGTTTTGTGACAGAACCCGCAGTAGTTCTGTGAATGAGCCCGCAGCAGTTCTTTGACAGAACTATCAGCAGTTCTGTTACGGAACCCGCAGCAGTTCTGTGACAGAACCCGCAGCAATTCTTTGACAGAACCAGCTGTAGTTCTGTGACAGAACCGGCAGCAGTTCTTTGACGGTAATCGCACTATATAGTGACACTATGTCACTGTATAGTACGCTGACACTATAAAGTGTTTTTACGCACTATTTAGTGACAAAAAGTAGACCATGATATGTTATTGACTTTCCTGAATCACCTTGAAGGGAAAGCTGCAAAGCGCACTATATAGTGACATGGCCTCACGGCACGGCATCTCGGTGGATCACATTGCATCCTATGCAGCTGCAAGTGATAGGGTACACGTTGTCCCCTATTAAAATTGCTACTCAACAGACAACATTCCAGCACATTCAGAGCATCCTCAATACTGATGGCTAGGGACACCTGACTCTCCTCCTCCACTTTTTCCTCCTCCTGCCTCCCTCCCTGCCCTTGGCCTTGCGTACACCGGTGATCCAACGAAAGTTCGAACGACGGAAATTCGGACAATTCGAACTTCCGTCATGTTTGGCGACGGAAGTTCGAACTAAAGACTTAAAGAATTAAAGACTTGCTCTTCCTCTATTTAACATGGAGACCTGTCTTTTAGGGTTCTGTTCAAGCCCGGGGTAAAAATCGCGTTTTTCGGCTTAAAAACTACCTTTTTTCGCCCCTTATTGGGCGTAGATGTCTCATGGGTGGTCAAATAGAAGTGTATCTGCTCATAAATCATGCGCCTGAAACCACTGAACCAATGATATTCGCCAGTTTTCCTTTGTTTTCCTGTAAAATCCAAAAAAACCCTATTTGTACCTCTCAAAACAGTGATCCAGGATGTTCTTCATTTCTGAGGCACCCAAGATCCGAAATCGAAAAACTTTAACCGATTGAGCTGAAAATTTGCACGCCATCTATGGACGACCTAAGGAAGACATACCATACTTCAGAATCCCGAAATCAGCCATTTTCTGTCTGTTATGGGGGTAAAAATCGCGTTTTTCGGCTTAAAAACTGTCTTTTTTCGCCCCTTATTGGGCGTAGATGTCTCATGGGTGGTCAAATAGAAGTGAATCTGGTCATAAATTATGCGCCTGAAACCACTGAACCAATGATATTCGCCAGTTTTTCTTAGTTTTCCTGTAAAATCCAAAAAAACCTTATTTTTACCTCTCAAAACAGTGATCCAGGACGTTCTTCATTTCTGAGGCACCCAAGATCCGAAATCGAAAAGCTTTGGCTGATTGAGCTGAAAATTTGCACGCCATCCATGGACGACCTAAAAAAGACATATCATACTTCAGAATCCCGAAATCAGCCATTTTCTGTCTGTTATGGGAGGGTTAAAATCGCGTTTTTCGGCTTAAAAACTGCCTTTTTTCGCCCCTTATTGGGCGTAGATGTCTCATGGGTGGTCAAATAGAAGTGTATCTGGTCATAAATTATGCGCCTGAAACCACTGAACCTGGCGAATATCATTGATATTCGCCAGGTTTCCTTTGTTTTCCTGTAAAATCCAAAAAACCCTATTTGTACCTCTCAAAACAGTGATCCAGGATGTTCTTCATTTCTGAGGCACCCAAGATCCGAAAATGAAAAGCTTTGGCCTATTGAGCTGAAAATTTGCACGCCATCCAAGGACGACCTAAGAAAGACATACCATACTTCAGAATCCCGAAATCAGCCATTTTCTGTCTGTTATGGGGGGTTAAAATCGCGTTTTTCGGCTTAAAACTGCCTTTTTCGCCCCTTATTGGGCGTAGATGTCTCATGGGTGGTCAAAAACCCTAGAAAGTGTGTATCTGGTCATAAATTATGCGCCTGAAACCCACTGAACCAATGATATTCGCCAGTTTTCCTTGGTTTTCCTGTAAAATCCAAAAAACCTTATTTTTACCTCTCAAAACAGTGATCCAGGACGTTCTTCATTTCTGAGGCACCCATGATCCGAAATCGAAAAGCTTTGGCTGATTGAGCTGAAAATTTACACGCCATCCATGGACGACGTAAGAAAGACATACCATACTTCAGAATCCCGAAATCAGCCATTTTCTGTCTGTTATGGGGGGTTAAAATCGCGTTTTTTGGGCTTAAAAACTGCCTTTTTTCGCCCCTTATTGGGCGTAGATGTCTCATGGGTGGTCAAATAGAAGTGTATCTGCTCATAAATTATGCGCCTGAAACCACTGAACCAAATATTCGCCAGTTTTCCTTTGTTTTCCTGTAAAATCAAAAAACCCTATTTTTACCTCTCAAAACAGTGATCCAGGACGTTCTTCATTTCTGAGGCACCCAAGATCCGAAATCGAAAAAGCTTTGGCCGATTGAGCTGAAAATTTGCACGCCATCCATGGACGACCTAAGAAAGACATACCATACTTCAGAATCCCGAAATCAGCCATTTTCTGTCTGTTATGGGGGGTAAAAATCGCGTTTTTCGGCTTAAAAACTGCCTTTTTCGCCCCTTATTGGGCGTAGATGTCTCATGGGTGGTCAAATAGAAGTGTATCTGGTCATAAATTATGCGCCTGAAACCACTGAACCAATGATATTCGCCAGTTTTCCTTGGTTTTCCTGTAAAATCCAAAAAACCCTATTTTTACCTCTCAAAACAGTAATCCAGGACGTTCTTCATTTCTGAGGCACCCATGATCCGAAATCGAAAAGCTTTGGCTGATTGAGCTGAAAATTTGCACGCCATCCATGGACGACCTAAGAAAGACATACCATACTTCAGAATCCCGAAATCAGCCATTTTCTGTCTGTTATGGGGGTTAAAATCGTTTTTCGGCTTAAAAACTGCCTTTTTTTCGCCCCTTATTGGGCATAGATGTCTCATGGAAGGTCAAATAGAAGTGTATCTGCTCATAAATTATGCGCCTCAAACCACTGAAGCAATGATATTCGCCAGTTTTCCTTTGTTTTCCTGTAAAATCCAAAAACCCTATTTTTACCTCTCAAAACAGTGATCCAGGATGTTCTTCATTTCTGAGGCACCCAAGATCCGAAATCGAAAAGCTTTGGCCGATTGAGCTGAAAATTTGCACGCCATCCATGGACGACCTAAGAAAGACATACCATACTTCAGAATTCCGAAATCAGCCATTTTCTGTCTGTTATGGGGGGTTAAAATCGCGTTTTCGGCTTAAAAACTGCCTTTTTTCGCCCCTTATTGGGCGTAGATGTCTCATGGGTGGTCAAATAGAAGTGTATCTGGTCATAAATTATGCGCCTGAAACCACTGAACCAATGATATTCGCCAGTTTTCCTCTGTTTTCCTGTAAAATCCAAAAAACCCTATTTGTACCTCTCAAAACAGTGATCCAGGATGTTCTTCATTTCTGAGGCACCCAAGATCCGAAATCGAAAAGCTTTGGCCGATTGAGCTGAAAATTTGCACGCCATCTATGGACGACCTAAGGAAGACATACCATACTTCAAAATCCCGAAATCAGCCGTTTTCTGTCTATTATGGGGGGTTAAAATC
>WFMF01000765.1:0-17210 GCA_011033025.1 Beroe forskalii | reverse complement strand
CTTTTTTCGCCCCTTATTGGGCGTAGATGTCTCATGGGTGGTCAAATAGAAGTGTATCTGGTCATAAATTATGCGCCTGAAACCACTGAACCAATGATATTCGCCAGTTTTCCTCTGTTTTCCTGTAAAATCCAAAAAACCCTATTTGTACCTCTCAAAACAGTGATCCAGGATGTTCTTCATTTCTGAGGCACCCAAGATCCGAAATCGAAAAGCTTTGGCCGATTGAGCTGAAAATTTGCAAGCCATCCATGGACGACCTAAGAAAGACATACCATACTTCAGTGTCCCGAAATCATCCATTTTCTGTGTGTTATGGGGGGTTAAAATCGCGTTTTTCGGCTTAATAAATGTCTTTTTTCGCCCCTTATTGGGCATAGATGTCTCATGGGTGGTCAAATAGAAGTGTATCTGGTCATAAATTATGCGCCTGAAACCACTGGACCAATGATATTCGCCAGTTTTCCTTTGTTTTCCTGTAAAATCCAAAAAACCCTATTTGTACCTCTCAAAACAGTGATCCAGGACGTTCTTCATTTCTGAGGCACCCAAGATCCGAAATCGAAAAGCTTTGGCCGATTGAGCTGAAAATTTGCAAGCCATCCATGGACGACCTAAGAAAGACATGCCGTACTTCAGAATCCTGAAATCAGCCATTTTCTGTGTGTTATGGGGGGTTAAAATCGCGTTTTTCGGCTTAAAAACTGCCTTTTTTCGCCCCTTATTGGGCGTTGCTGTCTCATGGATGGTCAAATAGAAGTGTATCTGGTCATAAATTATGCGCCTGAAACCACTGAACCAATGATATTCGCCAGTTTTCCTTTGTTTTCCTGTAAAATCCAAAAAAACCCTATTTGTACCTCTCAAAACAGTGATTCAGGACGTTCTTCATTTCTGAGGCACCCAAGATCCGAAATCGAAAAACCTTTGGCCGATTGAGCTGAAAATTTGCACGCCATCCATGGACGACCTAAGAAAGACATACCATACTTCAGAATCCCGAAATCAGCCATTTTCTGTCTGTTATGGGGGGTTAAAATCGAGTTTTTCGGCTTAAAAACTGCCTTCTTTCGCCATTAATTGGGCGTAGATGTCTCATGGGTGGTCAAATAGAAGTGTATCTGGTCATAAATTATGCGCCTGAAACCACTGAACCAATGATATTCGTCAGTTTTCCTTTGTTTTCCTGTAAAATCCAAAAATCCCTATTTTATCTCTCAAAACAGTGATCCAGGACGTTCTTCATTTCTGAGGCACCCAAGATCCGAAATCAAAAAACTTTGGCCGATTGAGCTGAAAATTTGCAGGCCATCCATGGACGACCTAAGAAAGACATGCCCTACTTCAGAATCCCGAAATCAGCCATTTTCTGTGTGTCATGGGGGCCCATATCAACATCGTATCTAATTGGTCATCCCCGAAGTGAAATTTGGTCATCCATTTTGATTTTTTTCTGAACAAAAAAAAATATATTGATTTTAATAAGCTTTAAAACTCAATGGTATTCAGGAAATTTTGATCGAAGATTTTAGACAAATAGATTATGTTATAATCAACAATCATTCATTATGTTAGTTTCTACAGGGTTGGCTGACATGGGCATAGACCATAGGTAATAAATTAAAATGTATTATACCTACCTGTGGGCGAACTTCGACATGTTAGAACAAAGAGCTAGTATCAAAACAATACTGTGAAGTTTTCGTGGTTCATAAGCGATAAATTTATTCGCATACTATAGGTACAATTGAGAACATTCCAATTCCCCCATATCAGCGTATCTATCCGGTCCCAGCCAAGTAAGATCTTATTATCACTCAATTATACCCCACACGCGAAAAATAGGCGGTTATTTTCAACAATTTGACAGTGCATACAAAGTTGATGGCGTCATTGCGGCTGCCTATTTATTCTGAGCATATATTATGTGATATCATGATGCCTCTGCGCTCAAGAGCTCAAGGATGACCAAAATCTTAGAGATACATTATGATCAAATCTAATTAACTTGCCAACGTTAATATATGATTTTCTGGCTTTACGGAGGTGAGAATCGCAAATCACCTCCAAAACTAAAAAAGTATCACTTACATAGATCAAAGTAGAAAATATATAGCGTTTGGTAATCACATTCCTGGTCATCCAGCAGAGCTTAGTATATTCTGCTGCAGCTTTAATAATTGATAGCTGTTCTGTTTAACCTTTTACCGTCACTAATTCAATACATTGGAACACTATAATGATGTAAAACTCATCCGCTTACTGTTCGTACTTACCTATATATCTTTCATTATAATAGCTGAGAGCAATGCTTCTATGTTTTCAACGTATTTCAGCGCGATAAAAGAATTGTATGGGTATTTCGCTGTCCTATTTACTCATTGAAAATTAAGAAAACCAAGCAGCAAATTTTTAATTAAGTAATTAAGTCATGAAGTTTTGGTCATCCCCATATGGTCATCCGTTCTCAATGATATTGATCAGGGCATGGGGGGTTAAAATCGCGTTTTTGGGCTTAAAAACTGGCTTTTTTCGCCATTTATTGGGCGTAGATGTCTCATGGGTGGTCAAATAGAAGTGTATCTGGTCATAAATTATGCGCCTGAAACCACTGAACCAATGATATTCGCCAGTTTTCCTTTTGTTTTCCTGTAAAATCCAAAAACCCTATTTTTACCTCTCAAAACAGTGATCCAGGATGTTCTTCATTTCTGAGGCACCCGAGATCCGAAATCGAAAAGCTTTGGCCGATTGAACTGAAAATTTGCACGCCATCCATGGAAGACCTAAGAAAGACATACCATACTTCAGAATCCCGAAATCAGCCATTTTTGTCTGTTATGAGGGGTTAAAATCGCGTTTTTGGGCTTAAAAACTGCATTTTTCCCCATTTATTGGGCGTAGATGTCTCATGGGTGGTCAAATAGAAGTGTATCTGGTCATAAATTATGCGCCTGAAACCACTGAACCAATGATATGCGCCAGTTTTTCTTTGTTTTCCTGTAAAATCCAAAAAACCCTATTTTTACCTCTCAAAACAGTGATCCAGGATGTTCTTCATTTCTGAGGCACCCAAGATCCGAAATCGAAAATCTTTAACCGATTGAGCTGAAAATTTGCACGCCATCCATGGACGACCTAAGAAAGACATTCCATACTTCAGAATCCCGAAATCAGCCATTTTCTGTCTGTTATGGGGGGTTAAAATCACGTTTTTCGGCTTAAAAACTGCCTTTTTTCGCCCCTAATTGGGCGTAGATGTCTCATGGGTGGTCAAATAGAAGTGTATCTGGTCATAAATTATGCGCCTGAAACCACTGAACCAATGATATTCGCCAGTTTTCCTTTGTTTTCCTGTAAAATCCAAAAAACCCTATTTTTACCTCTCAAAACAGTGATCCAGGACGTTCTTCATTTCTGAGGCACCCAAGATCCGAAATCGGAAAGCTTTGGCTGATTGAGCTGAAAATTTGCACGCCATTCATGGACGACCTAAGAAGGCATACCATACTTCAGAATCCCGAAATCAGCCATTTTCTGTCTGTTATGGGGGGTTAAAATCGCGTTTTTGGGCTTAAAAACTGCCTTTTTTCGCCATTAATTGGGCGTAGATGTCTCATGGGTGGTCAAATAGAAGTGTATCTGGTCATAAATTATGCGCCTGAAACCACTGAACCAATGATATTCGTCAGTTTTCCTTTGTTCTCCTGTAAAATCCAAAAAACCCTATTTTTACCTCTATAAAGTGATCCAGGACGTTCTTCATTTCTGAGGCACCCAAGATCCGAAATCAAAAACCTTTGGCCGATTGAGCTGAAAATTTGCACACCATCCATGGACGACCTAAGAAAGACATGCCATACTTCAGAATCCCGAAATCAGCCATTTTCTGTGTGTCATGGGGGTTAAAATAGCGTTTTGGGCTTAAAACTGCCTTTTTCGCCATTTATTGGGCGTAGATGTCTCATGGGTGGTCAAATAGAAGTGTATCTGGTCATAAATTATGCGCCTGAAACCACTGAACCAATGATATTCGCCAGTTTTCCTTTGTTTTCCTGTAAAATCCAAAAAACCCTATTTGTACCTCTCAAAACAGTGATCCAGGACGTTCTTCGTTTCTGAGGCACCCAAGATCCGAAATCGAAAAGCTTTGGCTGATTGAGCTGAACATTTGCACGCCATCCCTGGACTACCTAAGAAAGACATACCATACTTCAGAGTCCCGAAATCATCCATTTTCTGTGTGTTATGGGGGGTTAAAATCGCGTTTTTGGGCTTAAAAACTGCCTTTTTTCGCCATTTATTGGGCGTAGATGTCTCATGGGTGGTCAAATAGAAGTGTATCTGGTCATAAATTATGCGCCTGAAACCACTGAACCAATGATATTCGTCAGTTTTCCTTTGTTCTCCTGTAAAATCCAAAAAACCCTATTTTTACCTCTCAAAACAGTGATCCAGGACGTTCTTCATTTCTGAGGCACCCAAGATCCGAAATCGAAAAACTTTAACCGATTGAGCTGAAAATTTGCACGCCATCCATGGACGACCTAAGAAAGACATGCCATACTTCAGAATCCCGAAATCAGCCATTTTCTGTCTGTTATGGGGGGTTAAAATCGCGTTTTTGGGCTTAAGAACTGCCTTTTTCGCCCCTTATTGGGCGTAGATGTCTCATGGGTGGTCAAATATCTGGTCATAAATTATGCGCCTGAAACCACTGAACCAATGATATTCGCCAGTTTTCCTTTGTTTTCCTGTAAAATCCAAAAAACCCTACTTTCACCTCTCAAAACAGTGATCGAGGCGTGTATTCATTTCTGAGGCACCCAAAATCCGAAATCGAAAAGCTTTGGCCGATTGAGCTGAAAATTTGCACGCCATCCATGGACGACCTAAGAAAGACATACCATACTTTAGAATCCCGAAATCAGCCATTTTCTGTCTGTTATGGGGGGTTAAAATCGCGTTTTTCGGCTTAAAACTGCCTTTTTTCGCCCCTTATTGGGCGTAGATGTATCATGGGTGGTCAAATAGAAGTGTATCTGGTCATAAATTATGCACCTGAAACCACTGAACCAATGATATTCGCCAGTTTTCCTTGATTTTCCTGTAAAATCCAAAAAACCCTGTTTTTATCTCTCAAAACAGTGATTCAGGACGTTCTTCATTTCTGAGGCAACCATGATCCGAAATCGAAAAGCTTTGGCTGATTGAGCTGAAAATTTGCACGCCATCCATGGACGACCTAAGAAAGACATACCATACTTCAGAATCCCGAAATCAGCCATTTTCTGTCTGTTATGGGGGTTAAAATCGCGTTTTTCGGCTTAAAATGCCTTTTTCGCCCCTTATTGGGCGTAAAAGTCTCATGGGTGGTCAAATAGAAGTGTATCTGGTCATAAATTATGCGCCTGAAACCACTGAACCAATGATATTCGCCAGTTTTCCGTGGTTTTCCTGTAAAATCTAAAAAACCCTATTTTCACCTCTCAAAACAGTGATCCAGGACGTTCTTCATTTCTGAGGCACCCAAGATCCGAAATCGAAAAACTTTAACCCATTGAGCTGAAAATTTGCACGCCATCCATGGACGACCTAAGAAAGACATGCCATACTTCAGAATCCCGAAATCAGCCATTTTCTGTCAGTTATGGGGGGTTAAAATCGCGTTTTTCGGCTTAAAACAGCCTTTTTCGCCATTTATTGGGCGTAGATGTCTCATGGGTGGTCAAATAGAAGTGTATCTGGTCATAAATTATGCGCCTGAAACCACTGAACCAATGATATTCGCCAGTTTTCCTTTGTTTTCCTGTAAAATCCAAAAAACCTAATTTTACCTCTCAAAACAGTGACCCAGGATGTTCTTCATTTCTGAGGCACCCAAGATCCGAAATCGAAAAGCTTTGGCCGATTGAGCTGAAAATTTGCACGCCATCCATGGACGACCTAAGAAAGACATACCATACTTCAGAATCCCGAAATCAGCCATTTTCTGTCTGTTATGGGGGGTTAAAATCGCGTTTTCGGCTTAAAACTGCCTTTTTCGCCCCTTATTGGGCGTAGATGTATCATGGGTGGTCAAATAGAAGTGTATCTGGTCATAAATTATGCACCTGAAACCACTGAACCAATGATATTCGCTAGTTTTCCTTGATTTTCCTGTAAAATCCAAAAAACCCTGTTTTTATCTCTCAAAACAGTGATTCAGGACGTTCTTCATTTCTGAGGCAACCATGATCCGAAATCGAAAAGCTTTTGGCTGATTGAGCTGAAAATTTGCACGCCATCCATGGACGACCTAAGAAAGACATACCATACTTCAGAATCCCGAAATCAGCCATTTTCTGTCTGTTATGGGGGTTAAAATCGCGTTTTCGGCTTAAAATGCCTTTTTCGCCCCTTATTGGGCGTAGAAGTCTCATGGGTGGTCAAATAGAAGTGTATCTGGTCATAAATTATGCGCCTGAAACCACTGAACCAATGATATTCGCCAGTTTTCCGTGGTTTTCCTGCAAAATCTAAAAAACCCTATTTTCACCTCTCAAAACAGTGATCCAGGACGTTCTTCATTTCTGAGGCACCCAAGATCCGAAATCGAAAAAATTTGGCCGATTGAGCTGAAAATTTACACGCCATCCATAGACGACCTAAGAAAGACATGCCATACTTCAGAATCCCGAAATCAGCCATTTTCTGTGTGTTATTATGGGGGTTAAAATCGCGTTTTTGGGCTTAAAACTGCCTTTTTCGCCCATTATTGGGCGTAGATGTCTCATGGGTGGTCAAATAGAAGTGTATCTGGTCATAAATTATGCGCCTGAAACCACTGAACCAATGATATTCGCCAGTTTTCCTTTGTTTTCCTGTAAAATCCAAACAACCCTAATTTTACCTCTCAAAACAGTGATCCAGGTTGTTCTTCATTTCTGAGGCACCCAAGATCCGAAATCGAAAAGCTTTGGCCGATTGAGCTGAAAATTTGCACGCCATCCATGGACGACCTAAGAAAGATATACCATACTTCAGAATCCCGAAATCAGCCATTTTCTGTCTGTTATGGGGGGTTAAAATCGCGTTTTTCGGCTTAAAAACTGCCTTTTTTCGCCCCTTATTGGGCGTAGATGTATCATGGGTGGTCAAATAGAAGTGTATCTGGTCATAAATTATGCTCCTGAAACCACTGAACCAATGATATTCGCCAGTTTTCCTTGATTTTCCTGTAAAATCCAAAAAACCCTGTTTTTATCTCTCAAAACAGTGATCCAGGACGTTCTTCATTTCTGAGGCAACCATGATCCGAAATCGAAAAGCTTTGGCTGATTGAGCTGAAAATTTGCACGCCATCCATGGACGACCTAAGAAAGACATACCATACTTCAGAATCCCGAAATCAGCCATTTTCTGTCTGTTATGGGGGGTTAAAATCGCGTTTTTCGGCTTAAAAAATGCCTTTTTTCGCCCCTTATTGGGCGTAGATGTCTCATGGGTGGTCAAATAGAAGTGTATCTGGTCATAAATTATGCGCCTGAAACCACTGAACCAATGATATTCGCCAGTTTTCCTTGGTTTTCCTGCAAAATCCAAAAAAACCCTATTTTCACCTCTCAAAACAGTGATCCAGGACGTTCTTCATTTCTGAGGCACCCAAGATCCGAAATCGATAAACTTTAACCCATTGAGCTGAAAATTTGCACGCCATCCATGGACGACCTAAGAAAGACATGCCATACTTCAGAATCCCGAAATCAGCCATTTTCTGTCCGTTATGGGGGGTTAAAATCACGTTTTTCGGCTTAAAAACTGCCTTTTTTCGCCCCTAATTGGGCGTAGATGTCTCATGGGTGGTCAAATAGAAGTGTATCTGGTCATAAATTATGCGCCTGAAACCACTGAACCAATGATATTCGCCAGTTTTCCTTTGTTTTCCTGTAAAATCCAAAAAACCCTATTTTACCTCTCTCAAACAGTGATCCAGGATGTTCTTCATTTCTGAGGCACCCAAGATCAGAAATCGGAAAAATTTGGCCGATTGAGCTGAAAATTTGCACGCCATCCATGGACGACCTAAGAAAGACATGCCATACTTCAGAATCCCGAAATCAGCCATTTTCTGTGTGTAATGGGGGTTAAATCGCGTTTTGGGCTTAAAAACTGCCTTTTTTCGCCATTTATTGGGCGTAGATGTCTCATGGGTGGTCAAATAGAAGTGTATCTGGTCATAAATTATGCGCCTGAAACCACTGAACCAATGATATTCGCCAGTTTTCCTTGATTTTCCTGTAAAATCAAAAAAACCCTACTTTCACCTCTCAAAACAGTGATCCAGGACGTTCTTCATTTCTGAGGCAACCATGATCCGAAATCGAAAAGCTTTGGCTGATTGAGCTGAAAATTTGAACACCATCCATGGACGACCTAAGAAAGACATACCATACTTCAGAATTCCGAAATCAGCCATTTTCTGTCTGTTATGGGGGGTTAAAATCGCGTTTTTCGGCTTAAAAACTGCCTTTTTTCGCCCCTTATTGGTCGTTGATGTCTCATGGATGGTCAAATAGAAGTGTATCTGGTCATAAATTATGCGCCTGAAACCACTGAACCAATGATATTCGCCAGTTTTCCTTGATTTTCCTGTAAAATCAAAAAACCCTATTTTTATCTCAAAACAGTGATCCAGGACGTTCTTCATTTCTGAGGCAACCATGATCCGAAATCGAAAAGCTTTGGCTGATTGAGCTGAAAATTTGAACACCATCCATGGACGACCTAAGAAAGACATACCATACTTCAGAATTCCGAAATCAGCCATTTTCTGTCTGTTATGGGGGTTAAATCGCGTTTTTCGGCTTAAAACTGCCTTTTTTCGCCCCTTATTGGTCGTTGATGTCTCATGGGTGGTCAAATAGGCGTGTATCTGGTCATAAATTATGCGTGTGAAACCACTGAACCAATGATATTCGCAAGTTTTCCTTTGTTTTCCTGTAAAATCCAAAAAACCCTATTTTTACCTCTCAAAACAGTGATCCAGGACGTTCTTCATTTCTGAGGCACCCAAGATCCGAAATCGAAAAGCTTTGGCCGATTGAGCTGAAAATTTGCACGCCATCCATGGACGACCTAAGAAAGACATACCATACTTCAGAATCCTGAAATCAGCCATTTTCTGTCTGTTATGGGGGTAAAAATCGCGTTTTTCAGCTTAAAAACTGCCTTTTTTCGCCATTTATTGGGCGTAGATGTCTCATGGGTGGTCAAATAGAAGTGTATCTGGTCATAATTTATGCGCCTGAAACCACTGAACCAATGATATTCGTCAGTTTTCCTTTGTTCTCCTGTAAAATCCAAAAAACCCTATTTTTACCTCTCAAAACAGTGATCCAGAACGTTCTTCATTTCTGAGGCAACCAAGATCCGAAATCGAAAAACTTTAACCGATTGAGCTGAAAATTTGCACGCCATCCATGGACGACCTAAGAAAGACATGCCATACTTCAGAATCCCGAAATCAGCCATTTTCTGTGTGTCATGGGGGGTTAAAATCGCGTTTTGGGCTTAAAACTGCCTTTTTCGCCATTTATTGGGCGTAAATGTCTCATGGTGGTCAAATGGAAGTGTATCTGGTCATAAATTATGCCTGAAACCACTGAACCAATGATATTCGCCAGTTTTTCTTTTGTTTTCCTGTAAAATCCAAAAAACCCTATTTTACCTCTCAAAACAGTGATCCAGGATGTTCTTCATTTCTGAGGCACCCAAGATCCGAAATCGGAAAACTTTAACCCATTGAGCTGAAAATTTGCACGCCATCCATGGACGACCTAAGAAAGACATGCCATACTTCAGAATCCCGTAATCAGCCATTTTCTGTGTGTTATGGGGGGTTAAAATCGCGTTTTTGGGCTTAAAAACTAGCTTTTTTCGCCATTTATTGGGCGTAGATGTCTCATGGGTGGTCAAATAGAAGTGTATCCGGTCATAAATTATGCGCCTGAAACCACTGAACCAATGATATTCGCCAGTTTTCCTTTGTTTTCCTGTAAAATCCAAAAAAACCTATTATTACCTCTCAAAACAGTGATCCAGGATGTTCTTCATTTCTGAGGCACCCAAGATCCGAAATCGAAAAGCTTTGGCCGATTGAGCTGAAAATTTGCAGGCCATCCATGGATGACCTAAGAAAGACATACCATACTTCAGAATCCCGAAATCAGCCATTTTCTGTCTGTTATGGGGGGTTAAAATCGCGTTTTTCGGCTTAAAAACTGCCTTTTTTCGCCATTTATTGGGCGTAGATGTCTCATGGGTGGTCAAATAGAAGTGTATCTGGTCATAATTTATGCGCCTGAAACCACTGAACCAATGATATTCGTCAGTTTTCCTTTGTTCTCCTGTAAAATCCAAAAAACCCTATTTTTACCTCTCAAAACAGTGATCCAGGACGTTCTTCATTTCTGAGGCACCCAAGATCCGAAATCGAAAAACTTTAACCGATTGAGCTGAAAATTTGCACGCCATCCATGGACGACCTAAGAAAGACATGCCATACTTCAGAATCCCGAAATAAGCCATTTTCTGTCTGTTATGGAGGGTTATAATCGCGTTTTGGGCTTAAAACTGCCTTTTTCGCCATTTGTTGGGCGTAGATGTCTCATGGGTGGTCAAATAGAAGTGTATCTGGTCATAAATTATGCGCCTGAAACCACTGAACCAATGATATTCGCCAGTTTTCCTTTGTTTTCCTGTAAAATCCAAAAAACCCTATTTTTACCTCTCAAAACAGTGATCCAGGATGTTCTTCATTTCTGAGGCACCCAAGATCCAAAATCGGAAAACTTTGGCCGATTGAGCTGAAAATTTGCACGCCATCCATGGACGACCTAAGAAAGACATGCCATACTTCAGAATCCCGAAAATCAGCCATTTTCTGTGTGTTATGGGGGTTAAAATCGTTTTTGGGCTTAAAAACTAGCTTTTTTTCGCCATTTATTGCGTAGATGTCTCATGGGTGGTCAAATAGAAGTGTATCTGGTCATAAATTATGCGCCTGAAACCACTGAACCAATGATATTCGCCAGTTTTCCTTTGTTTTCCTGTAAAATCCAAAAACCTATTATTACCTCTCAAAACAGTGATCCAGGATGTTCTTCATTTCTGAGGCACCCAAGATCCGAAAATCGAAAAGCTTTGGCCGATTGAGCTGAAAATTTGCAAGCCATCCATGGACGACCTAAGAAAGACATACCATACTTCAGAATCCCGAAATCAGCCATTTTCTGTCTGTTATGGGGGTTAAAATCGCGTTTTTGGGCTTAAAACTGCCTTTTTTGCCCCTTATTGGGCGTTGATGTCTCATGGTGGTCAAATAGAAGTGTATCTGGTCATAAATTATGCGCCTGAAACCACTGAACCAATGATATTTGCCAGTTTTCCTTTGTTTTCTGTAAAATCCAAAACCCTATTTGTACCCTCTCAAAACAGTGATCCAGGACGTTCTTCATTTCTGAGGCACCCAAGATCCGAAATCGAAAAAGCTTTGGCTGATTGAGCTGAACATTTAAACGCCATCCCTGGACGACCTAAGAAAGACATACCATACTTCTAGAGTCCCGAAATCATCCATTTTCTGTGTGTTATGGGGGTTAAAATCGCGTTTTGGGCTTAAAACTGCCTTTTTCGCCATTTATTGGGCGTAGATGTCTCATGGGTGGTCAAATAGAAGTGTATCTGGTCATAAATTATGCGCCTGAAACCACTGAACCAATGATATTCGCCAGTTTTCCTTTGTTTTCCCTGTAAAATCCAAAACCCTATTTTTACCTCTCAAAACAGTGATCCAGGATGTTGTTCATTTCGAGGCACCCAAGATCCGAAATCGAAAAGCTTTTGGCCGATTGAGCTGAAAATTTGCACGCCATCCATGGTCGACCTAAGAAAGACATACCATACTTCAGAATCCCGAAATCAGCCATTTTCTGTCTGTTATGGGGGTTAAAATCGCGTTTTTGGGCTTAAAACTGCCTTTTTTCGCCATTTATTGGGCGTAGATGTCTCATGGGTGGTCAAATAGAAGTGTATCTGGTCATAAATTATGCGCCTGAAACCACTGAACCAATGATATTCGCCAGTTTTCCTTTGTTTTCCTGTAAAATCCAAAAACCCTATTTTTTTCCCTCCCCATTGGCATTTTGTGTATACAAAAGGCAAATGAGAGGGTTGGCAGAGATCGTGGTTTGGGAAGGTGAGAAATAGGATATGTGTATATAAGGTCGAGGTTTGCAATACAACTACCTTCTGGAAAGTGCCCGGATTGCTCCTTTATAATATCAGTCGCGAAAATGTCCCTCCGTCCCTCCGTCCGTCCCTCCGTCCCCTTTTCTTCAAAATCACGAATTTCCTAATTCATGAAGCTTTCGGTTGTCAAAAATTTTAATCTCATACGTTGACCAGGCCCATCCGTGCCACATTCCCAGCCACTAAAGTTTTCATATCGACCAAATCTAATGTCCAGGAAATTGATTTTCATTTCGACTATTTCAAACACAAAAAACACGATTTTTTTCGCCAAAAAAGATATTGACTGAGTAAATGTGAAGAAGGCTTGCCAAGTTTGACTATTCTTTGAGTAATGATGTGGAAAATTGAATCAATATCACAATAAAACTGAAATTTTACACGTAGTGTTACACATAATTAACATGTCAGTTCACGACTTTGTAGCGTAATCGGTTAGCGCGTCAGAGTTTGAAGAGCTGGCACGCTAGAGGTCACGGGTTCAAGCCCCACTATAGTCAAATTTCAAATTTTTATTTTCTTAGCTTATCTTCAGTTTACTGATCCTGTACAGCCCAATCAGTTCATCAGAAAGGTTTTAAATCAGGTCACAGAAAATTTTCAGTAATAAGTTTAATTCAGCAGTTAGATTTCGAAATACACGATGGCACGATACTCAAATAAGCATGTTGCCCAGGTCGTTAAGACTAGAATTTCCAAAATGTTGAGTTACAAGACATCAAGCATCGCGGGGGAGGGAAATTAAGCGCCTGCATACGGTCCACGGGAACAAAAATAGTTGTGTCGGTGCAGGCGCAATTCTTGTTACCTCTCAAAACAGTGATCCAGGATGTTCTTCATTTCTGAGGCACACAAGATCCGAAATCGAAAAGCTTTGGCCGATTGAGCTCAAAATTTGGACGCCGTCCATGGACGACCTAAGAAAGACATACCATACTTCAGAATCCCGAAATCAGCCATTTTCTGTCTGTTATGGGGGGTTAAAATCGCGTTTTTCGGCTTAAAACTGCCTTTTTTTCGCCCTTATTGGGCGTAGATGTATCATGGGTGGTCAAATAGAAGTGTATCTGGTCATAAATTATGCGCCTGAAACCACTGAACCAATGATATTCGCCAGTTTTCTTTTGTTCTTCTGTAAATCCAAAACCCTATTTTACCCTCTCAAACAGTGATCCAGGACGTTCTTCATTTCTGAGGCACCCAAGATCCGAAATCGAAAAACTTTTGACCGATTGAGCTGAAAATTTGCACGCCATCCATGGACGACCTAAGAAAGACATACCATACTTCAGAATCCTGAAATCAGCCATTTTCTGTCTGTTATGGGGGGTTAAAATCGCGTTTTTCGGCTTAAAAACTGCCTTTTTTCGCCCCTTATTGGGCGTAGATGTCTCATGGGTGGTCAAATAGAAGTGTATCTGGACATAAATTGTTCGCTTGAAACCACTGAACCAATGATATTCGCCAGTTTTCCTTTGTTTTCCTGTAAAATCCAAAAAACTCTATTTTTACCTCTCAAAACAGTGATCCAGGATGTTCTTCATTTCTGAGGCACCCAGGATCCGAAATCGAAAAGCTTTGGCCGATTGAGCTGAAAATTTGCACGCCATCCATGGACGAAAGAAAAGACATATTTCAGAATCCCGAAATCAGCCATTTTCTGTCTGTTATGGGGGTTAAAATCGCGTTTTTCGGCTTAAAAAACTGCCTTTTTTTCGCCCCTTTATTAAGCGTAGATGTCTCATGGGTGGTCAAATAGAAGTGTATCTGCTCATAAATTATGCGCCTGAAACCACTGAACCAATGATATTCGCCAGTTTTCCTTGGTTTTACTGTAAAATCCAAAAAAAACCCTATTTGAACCTCTCAAAACAGTGATCCAGGATGTTCATTTTTGAGGCACCCAAGATCCGAAATCGTATTGGGCGTAGATGTCTCATGGTGGTCAAATAGAAGTGTATCTGGTCATAAAATTATGCCTGAAACTACCGGGAACCAAAAATTTTAAAAAAAAAAAAAGGGGAGTTTTAAAAACCCAAAAAAAAAAAATTTTAAAAAAAAAATTTTTTAAACCCAAAAAAGGAAAAAAAAATTCAAAAAAAAAATTTTTTTTTTTAAAAAAAAATTTTTTTTTTTTAAAAAATTTTTCCCCCAAAACCCCTGGGGGTTTTTTGGGTTTTTTAAAAATAATTAAAAAATTTTTTTTCCCAAAAACCCTTTTTTTAAAAAAAAATTTTTTTTTTTTTTTTTTTTAAAAACCCCCCTTTTTTTTTTTTGGGGGGGGTTTAAAAAAAAAAAAAACCCCTGGAGCCTTTAAAAGGGGAAAAAACCCCCCAAAATTCCCCCTTTTTTGGGTTTTTTTTTCCCCAAAAACCTTTTTTTTTTCCCCTTTTTTTCCCCCAAAAAAAAATTTAACTTTAAAAACCTAAAAAAAAAAAAAGGGGGCCCCAAAATTTTTTTTCCCCCAAAAAAAACCCCCCCAAAAAAAATTTTTCCCTTTTTTTGGGAAAAAAAAAAAAATTTAAGGGGTTAAATTAAAAATTTTCCCTTTTTAAAAAAAAAGGTTTCCCAAAAAAAAAATTTTTTTTTTTTTTTTGGGGGGTTAAAATTTTTTTTTTAAAATTCCCCCCCCCCTTTTTGGGGGTTTTTGGGGGGGGTTTTTTTTTTTTAAAAAATTTTTTTAAAAAAATTTTTTTCCTTTTTTTTTTTTTAAAAAAAAAAATTTTTTAAAAAAAAACGGAAAACCCCCCTTTTTTAAACCCCCCCTTTTTTAAAATTTCCTTTCCCTTTTTTCCCCTTTTTTTCCCAAAAAAAATTTTTTAAAACTAAATAAAAAAAAAATTTTTTTTTTAAAAAAATTTCCTTTTTGGGGTTTTTTTTTTTTTTAAAATTTTTTTTTAAAAAAGGGGGAAAAAAAAAAAAAAACCAAAAAAAATTTTCCCCTTTTTTTTTTTTCCAAAAAAAAAAATTTTTCCCTTTAAAAAATTTCCCCTTCCCCCAAGGAAAAAACCCCCCAAAAAAAATTTTTTCCCTTTTTTTTTAAAAAAAAAAAAAAATTTTTTTTTTTTTTTGGGTTTTTTTGGGGTTTTGGAAAAAAATTTTTTTTCCCCAAAAACCCAAAATTTTTTTGGGAAAATTTTTTTTTTTTAAAAAAACCCTTTTCCCCCCCCAAAAAAAATTTCTTTTAATTTTTTCCGGGAAAACCCAAAAACCCAAAAAAAAAATTTTAAATTTTTTTTTGGGGCCCCCCGGGGGGAAAAAAAATTTTAAAATTTCCAAAACCAAACCCCGGGGGAAAATTTGGGGGGGGAAAACCCGCCTTTTTTTTTTTTTGGGGGTTAAAATTTTTTTGGGGTTAAAAATGTTTTTTAAAAAAAGGGGAAAAGGGAAAAAAATTTTTTTCCCCCTTTTTTCCCTTTAAAACCCAAAACCCCATTTTTTTTTTTAAAAAAAAAAAAATTTTTTTTTCCCCAAAAAGGAAACCCAAAATTTTTTTTTAAAAAAACCCCCCCCAAAAAAAAAAAAAAATTTTTTTCCCCCCAAAAATTTTTTTTAAAAATTTTTTTTAAAAATTTTTTTTTAAAAAAATTTTTTTTTCCCCCTTTTGGGTTTTTAAAAAAGGGGAAAAGGGGGAAAAAATTTTTGGGGGGGTTTTTTTTTAAAACCCCCAAAACCTTTTTTTCCCCCCCAAAAAAAAAAAAATTTTTTTTTTTAAAAAAAAGGAAAAAAATTTTTTTGGGGAAAACCCCCAAAAAAATTTTTGGGAAAAAAAATAAAAAAAATTTTTTTTTGGTTTTTAAAACCCTTTTTTTTTTTTTTTTTGGGGTTTTTTTTTTTTTCCCCTTTTTTCATGAAGGGGGGGCCCCCAATAAATTTCCGGTTTTTTTTTTAAAAACCCCAAAAACCCCTTTTTCCCCCCTTTTTTAAAAAAATTTTTTTCCCCCCAAAACCGGAAAAAAAAAAATTTTTTGGGGAAAAACCGGAAATAAAAACCCCAAAAAAATTAAAAAAAGGGAAAAAAAAAAATTTTTTTTTGGGGGTTTTTTCCCTTTTTTTTTTTTTTTTTTTTTTAAAAAAGGGGGTTTTTTGGGGGGGGAAAAAAAAGGAACCGGAAAAAATTTTCCTTTTTTTAAAAAAAATTTTTTTTTTTTCCAAACCAAAACCCCTTTTTTTTTTCCCCCCGGATCCGAAAAAAATTTTGGGGGGTTTTTTTTTAAAAAATTTTTGGGGAAAAAAAAAAAAACCCCCAAAGGAAAAAATTTTTTTGGGGGGGGGGTTTTTTTTTTTTTAAAAAACCCGGTTTCCCCCTTTTTTTTTTTGGGGAAATTTTTTTTAAATTTTTTGGGGGGGCTTAAAATGGGGGGCCAAAAAAATTTTTTTCTTGCCCGGGAAAACCCCCCAAAAAAATTTTTTTCCTTTTTTTTGGGAAAAATTTTTCCCCAAAAAAAAAAAAATTTTTTTTGGGGTTCCCAAAAAAACCGGGTTTTTTTTTAAAAAAAAAAAAAAACCCCCCAAAAAAACCCCCCCCCCTTTTTTTTTTTTAAAAAACCCTTTTTGGTTTTTAAAAAGGGGTTTTTTGGGGGTTTTTTTTCCCCCTTTTTAAAAGTTGGGGGGAAATTGTTTTTAAAATTCCAATAAAAACCCAACCCTTTTTTTCCCGGGTTTTTAAAAAAAAAAAAATTTTTTTTTTAAAAAACCTTTTTTTTCCAAACAAAAATTTTCCCCTTTTGGGGGAAAATTTAAAACCCCCCCCAAAAAAAAAAATTTTCCCCAAAACCAAATTTTTTTTTCCGGGGTTTTTTTTTTTTTTTCCTTTTTTTTTTTTTTGGGGGGGGCCCCATGGGGGGGAAAAAAGGGGGTTTTTCCCCCAAAAAACCCCCCCCAAAAAGGTTTTCCCCTTTTTCCCCCTTTTTTTAAAA
>WFMF01000764.1:0-49546 GCA_011033025.1 Beroe forskalii | reverse complement strand
CCGCTAAACCAGGGCCCTATTTCTCACTAACAGTTGGTCGTTTTGACGTGTCGATTTGACACGTCAAAACGACCATCCAGGAAAATGGCGCCGCGCCGTACGTTCATAGTAGTTTCTCAGTTTTCATCCAAAAACTGACCAATTATGTCAGCATTGGATAGCTGACTTCATATGAAGTACCAACAAATCACTTCATACACATTTCCTTCTTGCTTCCAAGTTTATCTAACCAAGTCTTCTTCCACTTATTCCCTTTAAATGTACCTATCCAAGGATCTGGGTGAGGAATACCAATCGTTTCTATCTTTTTAAATTATATTAATGAAAGACTTTATTGCTTGTTTTAGTTTCGTCTACATCAGCCTATTTTACCATTGAAAGAACAGTTTTTCGGTTAGCTCTGGTCCTGTATAAGGTAGCTGCTTATAATCTGTTATCATTCACAGGTTTTCCTTTCTTTGTTTCAATCCTTGGATCCCTTTTATTTATTTTGTTAATTTATTTTATTTATTTATTAATTGATAAGTTGTACTTCATGAGGTCATATATAGGAAGTAAGTTTTTTTAAACTCATTTAAGGCACTGTTTTGAGGGCAAATAGTGTCCATGAATGTGATTTTTTCTTTCCAAGCTATATATACCTCTTAATGCCTTATTATTTTGAGCTTTCATTTCATTGCCGACTTCATTCTCTACAAAATGCATATTCTGTCTCCACAAAATGTAGTTTCTGTCGTTTTCATTTTTTTCAAAATTTAATTTATGCTGAAAATTTCACCTAGTTTTTGGTGTCTATTTGAGGTAAAATATTTCCCACTTTATACTTCGCTATGTGGACATATATTTATGATATTTGTAATTCATTTTAATGCAAGTTTTCAGTGAACAATTTACACAGTTTATGGTGCCACTTGATATGCCTATTTGAGGTAAATCATTTGCATAATTTTCATGCCCAGTATGAGAATATTAATGTGTATTTCATGTTAATTTCCACCATGTACATGTTTTCACTTTTTGCAAAGTCCATGTGGCTCAGTGTTAGCTTTCATTACACCATATCATTTTTGGTGTCTATGCTTTATCTGGATCTGCCTAGATCTTTGATGAAGGCACTCTTTCATGGATACCATCAAAGATTATGGATGGAGTTGTTGGAGAGTTTTGTGGCTTGACTTTCACAAAGAAGAAGTCAAGTCACAAAACTCTCCTGCAGCTCCATCCATAGTCTGTATTTGTTCTACAAAGAAGACTAGTTTTATGTGATTTTCCCTTTACCTAGTTTACCTATTTTTGGTGCCAGTTAATATGTCTATTTGAGGCAAGCAATGCTTGCCAAGCATTGCCCAATTTTTTGCCCGATATGAACATGTATTATATATGCCAATTTCAATCTAGTTTATTGAAAATTTTCACTGAAAATTTTTCTTAGTTTTTATGCCACTTGTCATGCCTATTTGAGGCAAAACCTTGCCCAATTTTCATGCCCAATATGGACATGCACTTTATGTTAGTTTTAATCTTATTTATTGGATGTTTTCACTGACAAGTTTTAATGCAAATTTCATCTAGTAGTTGTTCATTGTTGAGACAAAAAATCGCCTAACTAATTATACCCCACAATATGGACATACATTTTTGCTATTTCAAACTACATTATTGTAAACTTTCACTGGCAATTTCATCTAGTTTTTGATGCCACTTGATTTGTCTGTCTGAGTCAAAATATAGCTCACTTCATTCTTCACAATATAAGCTTGTTTCTTCTGTATTTTCCTATCAAGTATATTGTTGTTTTATCGTAAGCTTTGCTAGAACTTTTATCTAGTTTTTTGCTGTCTATTTGAGGCAAAATAATTCCCACTTTATACTCCACAATTATAAACATGATTTTACATAATTACATAATATGTCATTGTCAATCTATTTTACCTAGTTTTTGGTGGCACTTTATATGTCTATTCGAGGTGCCAAAGCATTGACCAACTTTTTGGCCCATTATAAACATTAATTTCATGTCATATTCAATCTGGTCTACTGTAAATTTTCACTGAAAAGTTTACTTAGTTTTTTGTGCCACTTGGCATGCCTATTGCCTATTTGAGGCAAGATGGTCCACTTTCCTGGCAATTAATATGAACCTGGATTTATGTAATATTTAATTCATTTCATTGTAAGCTTTCTTTGACAATGTCACTTAGTTTCTGGTGCCAATTGATGTGTCTATTTGAATTTTGAGGCAAAATATACTTTGATCAACTTTTGACTCCAGACCAATAGATTTTGGTTCCAATTGATATATCGTTAAAAGGGTCACAAGAGTTGTGAATTTTGTCCAATGGATCCTTTGGATCCATCATGTTTAATGGACATGTCCAATGGACATACAGTCAATTTGACATCCAATGGATATCTGTTTACATGATGTCCATGAGGTCAAAGAGAAGTTCGACTTGCCCTTTTTTGAGAATTTTATAGGGTTAACTAAACAAGCTACTGCTTGCCCCTGTAACAACTCACACATTTCATACATATCAAGACTGGGTAGTATAAAGTTTGGTAACAATTGTCAAAATAACGGAGTCAAACCCTGTAACATGTGCTGAGATATTCAAGTTTGAAAAAAGCATTCAATGTTACAGGTGCACGAGTTACAGGTTCGATTTCAGCAGCCCATATCTCTTTTCCTGAGGTCGTTAGGATTATGCAACTTTTTTTAGACTGGGTAGTATAGGAATTATCTTTTAAAAGCTGATTTGTGATACATGTGGCAAATTATTATCACTCTGTTACAGGTGGATTAAAAGGCCATGTTGAAAATCAGATGCTAAAAATATGATATTTTGCCGCACCCAACATATAACTAATTGAGCTAGAAGGTTGAAATTTGCCAAATTGTTGATTTTTGTTACGTTTGAAGTGTCAATTCGAAAACTTTGTTCCTAACACCACTGTTACAGGTGCAGAAACCTTTCAAAAATGCCAATTATTTCAATCCTTAAATATTGGCTAGTAAGCTTGTAAATTGCCCAGTGTCATCCATTTATAGCAGATTTCCAACCAAAAACATGTAATTGCATGAAAAACCGACTGTTGCAGGTTAATAACCTTGTTACAGGTGTTGAGGCTTCTTCATAGTTCCTCTTAGAATGCCTTTATTTCGCCCCTGTAACAAATGTGAACAAAGCCAAAATTATCACACACTGTGCAGAAGGCTTTGTCTAATTGTCTTAAGCAATATTTTCGATTATAAACTTCGTTACAGGTGTAAATCATTTGTTTAAAGTTCGTGCAAATAATCCATTTAAGATTTTGCTTTCTTAATTGGAAATTGGCAATCAAGGGGTCAATTATAACAAAACTATCATGCAATTCACATGCCTATTATGTCGTTCTGATGTTACAGATGGTTAATGAATCCAAAAACCGTGTTACAGGTGCCAAAAACATCGCTAATATGAGGAATTTGGGTGTCACCTGTAACACTGTTCAAATATCTAAGAGCTAACTAGGCTGATTGAGTCATTATCTATCTAGGTCAATTTAACCACAATTTTAGCCACCCCTAACCTCTGTTACAGGTGCAAATGGCAAAGTTTCCATCGCAGGTGACGTTGATGATTTTTTATTACAAATACTAGGGTGTTCTATTCTTCCCATGACCTTGAGTAATATGTTTGTTAGGTCAGTAGAACACCTGTAACATGGGGTTTCAACAATATACAGCATGATTAACACGATATCTAATGATAAGGATGGGTTTTTAATTATAAAAAACATAGATATGTAGAAACAATGTCTTAACATCACTGGTCAAAATGAATGTCTAATGATTTTTGCCAAATTTCGCACCTGTAACAAGGTTTTTACTCAGAATGTTTTTGCAATAATGAGTTGTCAAAACTAAGTTAATTATCAGCTTTTGACATTGTTTCAGCCACTTTAAAGAGGTGTTTTACTTACTCTAAATATGTTAAAGAAATTTCACACAGCACCTGTAACAGGGGTTGGGAATGGTTCTTGATACTGTTACTCACTTCATAGCTGTACAGAGTGCACATCTACCAAGTGGTTTCATCAAAATAACCTGTCAAGCTATCTTAAATGGTAGGGGAATTTAAGGGGGTTATCAGGCACCTGTAACAAGGGTTTTGGGCATCGCCTTTTACTTTAAGTAACAAATACTATATATATGACAGTAAATCAAATGTTTTTGAGTAGAGAAAGTCTTCATGTATGTTACTATATTAAATTTAAGTCAATTTATTGGTAAATTACGAAATTTATTGCCAAATTAAGGAATTTTACATAAATTGCTGCACCCAAGTTACAGGAGTGTGACTAAAATCAATTATCTCATCCTAATTATTCAATCCAATGACTTTACAAGACTCAAAACCATAATTTATAACATAAAATTAAATATCGTAAGTGTTACAGGTGATTCTAATGCACTATCTGGAGTGAGCTGTTCCACCTGTAACAGAGGGTTTCATATCACCACACTGACCATAGACCATCCATCAAGTAATAAACTACATATTGGTTTAATTCCGTATGTTTCAGTACACTAGTGACCCTGTAACATTGAATTTATAGTGATATGGTGTGAAAAAACAGGACTCATTTGCAGAGATAGGGGCAAGTCGAACTTCTCTTTGTCCATCAGTAAAATTTAAAAATTGTCCAATGCAGTGTTCAATGGATCCAATGGATGTTCATTGGATCCATCTTAGTGGCTCCAATGGACACAATCACCATGTTTTGGTAGATGTACATCAATCTGGTATTTTTGTTCAATGGATCCATTGTGTCTATTGGATCCATTGTTTCTGATAAACACCATTAGATCCATTGCACATTGAGTCCATTGCAACCATTGTGTCCAATGGATCTATTGTGCAAGTGTCCAATAGATCCATTGTGTCCAATGGACAAACTGGATCTATTAGATCCAATGGAAAAAAATGTGCAATGGATCCAATGGACACGTCCAATGGTATTCAATGAACACAATGGATCCAATGGATCCATTGAACAAAAATACCACATTGGTGTCCACTGTCCATCTACCAATCCATGTTTAGTGATTGTGTCCATTGGATTTACTCAGATGGATCCATTGATCTATTGAACAGCATTGGACATTTTTACCGATATCATGGTCAATGGATGTCCATTGGATGTCGTATGGACGTCCATTGGACATGATGGATCCAATGGATCAATTGGACAAAATTTACAACTCTTGTGACTTTTTACTGATGTCTATTTCATAAAAACTGTGTACTGATGTCATTTCATAAAAACTGTTGTCCACGTTTTACTCCAGACTATCACCATTACATTGATTTCATTCCATTTGGGGGACCGAGGAGTACCCTTTTTTTAGGCACCAAGGAATTTAAAATTCTAATAAGAGCCAAATGCATATGTTGTGCAGATCACTAATTACCGGAGAGCTCAAAAGACGCATGGATTTCTGTTCACGTGTCAATTTCTAAATAGATTTTATTGAGCCCTATGTCAATCGAACGATCTGTACAAATCTGTGCAGATTTGGGATAGAATATTAGATTTGTCAGCCTTGCCTAAATAGGTAAATAAATGAATCATTGTCGAAATTGGTCGTAATCATACTTCAATCACCATTACCGACTGGTGTCTGGCGATAGTCAAGGCGCTGGAGATCATGATCTATTGTAGACAATGAGGCAAGTGCCACCAATGAATGTCAATAATTAATTTATTGCCGCTTTGATGATCCTTTTCATTTGTTGACAATGGCGCTTAGCGATATTACCAATAATATCTGAAACTTTGCTTCCATTTGTTGCCAGTCTTTTATGCATATCACCTCGTTTCCTGATGCCAATTGATGTCGATTTCATGGCCCACTTTCTTCTGGGTTATAATATGTAGATAGCAGTATTGGTAAATATTTCTTATTGCTCCTCAAAATACCTAAAAATATTAACCGCCACTCAAGGCCAAGAAAAAGTAAAGGGTCAGAAGGGGTCATCATGATACTTCCATTGGCATTTTGAAATACCCTACTACCCAGGAGCACAACGTGACGACGGTGATGCGGCTCAACAAGCGCATGTACGAAGCAAAGCGGTTCACTGACGCGGGGATCGCTCACTACGACCTTTTCTTCGTGGACGGGAGCACCCCCACCGACGCTATCCTCAGGTTCGTAAAACAGGGTGAACACTGAACAGGAACCGTACACAGGGTGAACAGGGCGAAGTGGAGCGCCCCCACCGACGCTATCCTCAGGTTCGTAAAACAGGGTGGACGGGAAACTGGCAGCAGGGTGAACAGGGCGAAGTGAAGTATCCTTGGGTTCGTAGCTTGCTGTAGGGTGAACAGGAATTGGTATACGAAAAAAATCGATCGTTGAATAATAATTTTCAATGCCCCCTTTGAGTCTTTGATTCTTCCATTTTTGGATATATCCGTAATCTACTCGAAAATGCTCGGACACTTGTCACAAAAAGGTGTGCCAAATGCCAATAATTTTACGTGAATTTCCTTTGTAAGTTTGTAAAGCCGAATATACATCCAGATATCTTACTAAATGTACGAAATACGCGGCATTAAAATGTGCTGGTATATTATATCGCAATTTGCCATTTACTCCGATTTTTTGCTGCAACTTTTTAATTAATCTTGGACGCATATATTCCATATAGAGTATAAAAATCTCTGATTGCAATTGGTGTGATTAAATCTGTCCCGGTGGTTGCTGGCGAGGAGGGATGAATTGTACACTCATGTTGATGAGGTTACTCCTTACTGAGCTCTAAAACTATTGCTTTAGAAACGTCTAAACATATTGAATATGAAAATATTAAATATACGAACTGAAACAATATTTAAATCTTCGGAGAAGCAGTAAATGGGAGTTAACTATTTTCCTTGTCTCGGACTTCAAAAGTTAATTGAGTTAATTTCTTCTCGTGGGACCGGGTGGCAATTTTAACAAGACTTTGGCCTTAACCATCAAACCCTGATAGTTTTCTCCAAATATGTCGTAGGAAATGATTTTCTTTGATTGCTCTTAAGAGAGAGAATTAGTCGAAGGGCGCATAAAATTTACAGTTAAGGATGACTCCTTATTAAGTAATCAATATTGTTTTGAGTAGATACTTAAATAGTTGACTAAGCACAGCTTCTGACAATATTTCACCTTGCCTCAGGAAGTTTCTGACAATATCCAGTTTTTGAGAATTTTATAGGGTTAACTAAACAAGCTACTGCTTGCCCTGTAACAACTCACACATTTCATACATATCAAGACTGGGTAGTATAAAGTTTGGTAACATATTGTCAAAATAACGGAGTCAAACCCTGTAACATGTGCTGAGATATTCAAGTTTGAAAAAAAAGCATTCAATGTTACAGGTGCACGAGTTACAGGTTCGATTTCAGCAGCCCATATCTCTTTTCCTGAGGTCGTTAGGATTATGCAACTTTTTTAGACTGGGTAGTATAGGAATTATCTTTTAAAAGCTGATTTGTGATACATGTGGCAAATTATTATCACTCTGTTACAGGTGGATTAAAAGGCCATGTTGAAAATCAGATGCTAAAAATATGATATTTTGCCGCACCCAACATATAACTAATTGAGCTAGAAGGTTGAAATTTGCCAAATTGTTGATTTTTGTTACGTTTGAAGTGTCAATTCGAAAACTTTGTTCCTAACACCACTGTTACAGGTGCAGAAACCTTTCAAAAATGCCAATTATTTCAATCCTTAAATATTGGCTAGTAAGCTTGTAAATTGCCCAGTGTCATCCATTTATAGCAGATTTCCAACCAAAAACATGTAATTGCATGAAAAACCGACTGTTGCAGGTTAATAACCTTGTTACAGGTGTTGAGGCTTCTTCATAGTTCCTCTTAGAATGCCTTTATTTCTGCCCCTGTAACAAATGTGAACAAAGCCAAAATTATCACACACTGTGCAGAAGGCTTTGTCTAATTGTCTTAAGCAATATTTTCGATTATAAACTTCGTTACAGGTGTAAATCATTTGTTTAAAGTTCGTGCAAATAATCCATTTAAGATTTTGCTTTCTTAATTGAAATTGGCAATCAAGGGGTCAATTATAACAAAACTATCATGCAATTCACATGCCTATTATGTCGTTCTGATGTTACAGATGGTTAATGAATCCAAAAACCGTGTTACAGGTGCCAAAAACATCGCTAATATGAGGAATTTGGGTGTCACCTGTAACACTGTTCAAATATCTAAGAGCTAACTAGGCTGATTGAGTCATTATCTATCTAGGTCAATTTAACCACAATTTTAGCCACCCCTAACCTCTGTTACAGGTGCAAATGGCAAAGTTTCCATCGCAGGTGACGTTGATGATTTTTTATTACAAATACTAGGGTGTTCTATTCTTCCCATGACCTTGAGTAATATGTTTGTTAGGTCAGTAGAACACCTGTAACATGGGGTTTCAACAATATACAGCATGATTAACACGATATCTAATGATAAGGATGGGTTTTAATTATAAAAACATAGATATGTAGAAACAATGTCTTAACATCACTGGTCAAAATGAATGTCTAATGATTTTTTTTGCCAAATTTCGCACCTGTAACAAGGTTTTTTACTCAGAATGTTTTTGCAATAATGAGTTGTCAAAACTAAGTTAATTATCAGCTTTTGACATTGTTTCAGCCACTTTAAAGAGGTGTTTTACTTACTCTAAATATGTTAAAGAAATTTCACACAGCACCTGTAACAGGGGTTGGGAATGGTTCTTGATACTGTTACTCACTTCATAGCTGTACAGAGTGCACATCTACCAAGTGGTTTCATCAAAATAACCTGTCAAGCTATCTTAAATGGTAGGGGAATTTAAGGGGGTTATCAGGCACCTGTAACAAGGGTTTTGGGCATCGCCTTTTACTTTAAGTAACAAATACTATATATATGACAGTAAATCAAATGTTTTTGAGTAGAGAAAGTCTTCATGTATGTTACTATATTAAATTTAAGTCAATTTATTGGTAAATTACGAAATTTATTGCCAAATTAAGGAATTTTACATAAATTGCTGCACCCAAGTTACAGGAGTGTGACTAAAATCAATTATCTCATCCTAATTATTCAATCCAATGACTTTACAAGACTCAAAACCATAATTTATAACATAAAATTAAATATCGTAAGTGTTACAGGTGATTCTAATGCACTATCTGGAGTGAGCTGTTCCACCTGTAACAGAGGGTTTCATATCACCACACTGACCATAGACCATCCATCAAGTAATAAACTACATATTGGTTTAATTCCGTATGTTTCAGTACACTAGTGACCCTGTAACATTGAATTTATAGTGATATGGTGTGAAAAAACAGGACTCATTTGCAGAGATAGGGGCAAGTCGAACTTCTCTTTGACCAATTGCAAAATTTGTTTTGTCGTTGAAATATGATATTCTTAACTTCCTAAATAAGTAAATAACCAGTGAAAAAGCAGACATTTTAAATCGCTGGAACGTTGCTTCCTAAACTGGCCTTCTTCGTCAGAAAATATACCTTAGTGGTAGAAATTAAGAAGTGTACTATTTAAGGTAGTAAGCAATTTTACTGTCTTAAATAGTACACTCCTTAAATTCTACAAATCTTAATTTCTACATACCGTAATTTGTACAACACCAAAATTTTAGAAAATTTTGTTAAAGTAAAGATTTGTACATCCTTACCTATCTTTCCTTTCACTACAATATTAAGGCATTCTATTTTCTCTCAATACAGGTTCAGAATTTTTCAGCGAAAGCATCAGTGCAGACAAAATCAAATTTGATATGATAAACAATTATCAATGGATAAAAATTATAGGCATTTCTTCGGCTTTTACGTCTTCCTGCACATCTTCCATATCTTCCACCTCAAGCCCAATAAAACCATCTTCGATATCTTCGATGTTTTCATCAGGAAACAAGGCCTTCAAAATTTCAGCAGAATTCATCGGCCAATCTTTCATCAAACGGAGGCAGTAAAACATTGCAAAGAACATGGTGTTGACTCTAGGAGGCTCATTGACCCGTTTGCTAATCTGTTTCTCTAGAACGCCTAGCTTTACTTTTGTGTATATTTCATAGATCCCAAATAAATTGAATTCAATGGAAAAATCTGCCCTTTTCTTGTTTTCACATCGGTATTTTTGGTTGAAAATTGGTGAAACGACGTGAAATTTAGTCCTAGAATTGCCTGATTTTTGTAGAAATTTTACTGCCTTAATTAGTACACTTCTTAATTAGTACGTCCTTAATAAATACACATCTTAATTTCTACCACTAAGGTACTCGCTGGTGCAAATATTCCATACAATAATATTCAGCATAACACGCAGGTACTGCAGTTATGTGGAATCATATATTATATTGAGGTTAATAAAAATGTCATGTGCAGTAGAAGGTTGCTGTCTTGAGTGCATTGGGCTCAGTTCTTAGTTACACTACACTTTACTCAGTGTGTACTGACCACTGTACAGTGTACATGAAATACACTAAACTGGACGTATAGATGTCCTTTATGTAGTGTACAAACTGCAATGATGTTATACATTCGAGACGAAAGTATGCATGAAAAACTGCAATTTAATGCGTACAGTAGTCATTATTGGAAATTTGATAGACTTGAGAACTGGAATACTCGACAAGTACATATTTATTATCCATGTCAGCTGATATATCGATGTCAGGGTGCACTCAGATTCATCTGACACTTTTATTTGATATGAAATTATCGGGGCGTTGCCTCAATTTAAAGACATTCTGTCGAAGTATCAGCCGTAAAATTGTAGAAAATAGTGTGCAATTACTCAATCAATGTGGAATTATTTGCCTGATTTTAGGCCCAATCATTCTAGCAGGGTATTCGGTCATTTGGCCTAACACTGGTTAGCGTCAGGGGAGAGAGATAAATTCAAAATTGTGTGAGTTTTAGGCGTTAGGCCAAATATCCAGTAGGCCAAATGACCTAGAACCCTCTTGCAGATTCATTGTGTCATCTGGAACTTGGAAACAAATCACAGCTCTCCTATTGTGTCCCTCCACACTGTCACCACTATTTGCTTCATTCTTGATCATTAAATGTTTTGTTGCAATATCCAATTAATCCTCCTGCCAGGCAAAGATGGCGCGTGTGAACAATAATCTAGGGGTCCTTTTGTCATAAATTCATCTTTCTCAACCCTCATAATGACAAAAACATAAACTGTGACATGTTCTATTCATTAAAAATCCTCTGAAACCAGGTTATATAACCGTTTGCCTCCCATTGTGGTATTAACAAAGCCCTGTGTATTAATTTGACTCTCACACAATATTAGGTAAAATCTCACGGGATTCGTTACAGAAGAATACCAAGGGATAGCATTGAACCACGTACCTTCGGTTCTATAATATTAATAAATCTTTAAATCGACATATGCCAGTTTGCCACGTACTTTAAAAGCTGTGTGGGAATATTTCCTACGTGGGGCTATTAGTTGGTGATATTTAGGCGTGTCACATCGGTTGTAGGGTTTATTAAGATCACTGACATAAAATCTCGAGATGAATATTGAATGGTATAGATTCATGGCAATAGCCATATTATATTTTCATAAGGTGTAATAGCAGTTGGCTGGACTTAAAGGAATACAAATTTTCAGTGTTGCTGAATTCAAATAAGTAACAAAAATCGTCATTTTTCTTACTTAGAGTTACAGCCACTTAGTTAGGCGATTTACAAATGACAAGCACTTCGGGGCTATAAGCACTAGGGTTGATGATTAATTTAACTATTTTCTATGCGAATTCCCAGCGTTATTAGCCACAGTGACAAGATTTCTGAGAAGGTTTGGGTACCTTTGATTTGCTATTTATATTTTATTTGAAATTGGTAACAGATAGCTATTGAGGTGGACGCTAAAAAGCCGTCAGTTTTTGAACTGAAATTATTTTTAACGTCAGCTTGTATTCCTATTATGCACGATATAGTATCCCTTAAATCTGTCGTACCGCAGTTGGGCTAGTTTCCAAAATTATTGTGCCAATGACTGAAGATTGAGACACAAACATGTATATTTGTTTATTATTGGCATTGTAAATTTATCGATTACTGAACTTGATGCGGTTCAGAAATTATTTGACAGTCAGTTTATCATTTTGCCATTCAAGACCTGTCTATGATTAAATATCCCAAATGATTAATTTATTTATTTTCGCATTCAATCACAGCTTACACAAGTCTCTTAGAACTTTAGAAAGATAATTTCAACGATAATATTGTGTCTTCACCATCTTTAGTCACGGTCACTGGTAGTTGGACTTGTCTGACATCCAAATCAAGGTAATAATAATTTCAGTAACTCCAAGATTCCCTCGTCACACCTGTTCAAGTGAATGTTTGAAGCAATTGAACGGTATTGTAGGTTTAGAAACATTGCCCGCATTGTGGGAGAGATAAGTCATTATATAGGAGGTTGACGGACAGATTTGTGCGCCTTCTTCCTATGTGTATGTATTCTTGCCATCTCCTCTGATTGTAGTCTTTGGAAAGTGTAGATGAAGCACACGCTCTGTCACCAGCTATTTAGGAAATCATCAGAAAACGAATTACCGTGGTCATCATTTGAAATTGATTGATTTACAATATGAGATGTTTCAGGAATCGAGATTCTCGATACAAGCACTTAAAACAAATTTTATAATTCTCAATCCTGAATTTGCGAAGAAAGAAAAATGCGTGGGCGGATTTATGGGCAACTTTCATTCCAAACAAAGGTCATGTAAAAATAATAGACGGTGGACATTACGTCATTATCATGTTTTAACATAGTGAATTGGTCGCACAAAAGCGCCTAATTTTCGTGAGCGACACAAATTTATATTTGCTGCTTCCTAAATTGATGTTTCGAAATGATGCGTCAATACATTATATATCGTGCATAAATATGTGCTAATGCCTACTGCAGGTATTCTGAGAGTAAGAAGTCATTGGAAGCACTTCAATTTGATGCGTTATTGTGTGCTAATTATAGAGCATCTGGCGAGGGGAGCCAAGCTATTGTTTGCTCCAATAATCCAAGCTCACGCCTAATCCAATAATACAAGCTCACGCCTGATCCAATAATCCAAGATGGTGTTAAAGCCTCTACTTCTGTTTAAAGCAATGCTGGTTACAAAGCTGAGTGAGGGTTCATGATACAATGGTGACAATAAAATACTTAAATATAAACAATATGGGTAAAATGGTAGTACAGGAACATGGATGAATTTAGCCCCCAATAGCCCCCATTAGCCCCCATGGGGGCTACGTGAGGGGCTAATAAGGGGCTAGTGAGGGGCTAATTTTAAGCATTTAGCCCCCGTGGGCGCTAAAATAGCGTGGGGGCTATGGTGGGGGCTATAGCGCCCACGGTGAGGGGCTATTTAGCCCCCATTAGCCCCCATTAGCCCCTCACTAGCCCCTCACTAGCCCCTCACGTAGCCCCCACGGGGGCTAAAAATAAAGGTTAGCCCCTTATTAGCCCCCATTAGCCCCCACAGAAAAATTAGCCCCCATTAGCCCCCACGGATTTTAAGTTTGTGAATTTCCATGGGGGCTATTGCGCCCATATGAGGGGCTATTGCTCCCATATGAGGGGCTATTGCGCCCATATGAGGGGCTAATTTGGTTGGTTTCTGGCAAAATCAGCTAGCCCCCACCAGTAGTAAATTTTGTGCTAAAAACGCAAATTTTCAAATCATATTAAAAATTGCAAGACCACTAGCCCCCACCGTTACAAAATACCTAAATAGGTTCCTGCCCCTTACTAGCCCCTTATTAGCCCCTCACTAGCCCCTTATTAGCCCCTCACTAGCCCCTTATTAGCCCCTCACTAGCCCCTTATTAGCCCCTCACTAGCCCCTTATTAGCCCCTCACTAGCCCCTTATTAGCCCCTCACTAGCCCCCCTTATTAGCCCCTCACTAGCCCCTCACTAGCCCTTATTAGCCCCTCACTAGCCCCCTCACTAGCCCCCTTTATTTGCCCCTCACTAGCCCCTTATTAGCCCCTCACTAGCCCCTTATTAGCCCCTCACTAGCCCCTTATTAGCCCCTCACTAGCCCCCTTATTAGCCCCTCACTAGCCCATTATTAGCCCCTCACTAGCCCCTTATTAGCCCCTTACTAGCCCCTTATTAGCCCCTCACTAGCCCCTTATTAGCCCCTCACTAGCCCCTTATTAGCCCCTCACTAGCCCCTCACTAGCCCTTTACTAGCCCCTTATTAGCCCCTCACTAGCCCCTCACTAGCCCCTTATTAGCCCTCACTAGCCCCCTTATTAGCCCTCACTAGCCCCTTATTAGCCCCTCACTAGCCCCTTATTAGCCCCTCACTAGCCCCTTATTAGCCCCTTTATTAGCCCCTCACTAGCCCCTCACTAGCCCCTCACTAGCCCCCCTTATTAGCCCTCACTAGCCCCCTTATTAGCCCCTCACTAGCCCCTCACTAGCCCCTTATTTGCCCCTCACTAGCCCCTTATTAGCCCCTCACTAGCCCCCTTATTAGCCCCCTCACTAGCCCCTTATTAGCCCCTTATTAGCCCCTCACTAGCCCCTTATTAGCCCCCTCACTGGCCCCTTTATTAGCCCCTCACTAGCCCTTATTAGCCTCACTAGCCCCTTTATTAGCCCCTCACTAGCCCCCTTATTAGCCCCTCACTAGCCCCTTATTAGCCCCTCACTAGCCCCTTATTAGCCCCTCACTAGCCCCCCTATTTGCCCCCTCACTAGCCCTTATTAGCCCCACAGCCCTCAGCCCCTTATTAGCCCCTCACTAGCCCCTTATTAGCCCCTCACTAGCCCCTTATTAGCCCCTCACTAAGCCTCTCACTAGCCCCTTATTTATTAGCCCCTCACTAGCCCATTATTAGCCCCACTAGCCCCCCTTATTAGCCCCTTAGCCCTCACTAGCCCCTCACTAGCCCCTTATTAGCCCCTTATTAGCCCCTCACTAGCCCCCCTCACTAGCCCCTTATTAGCCCCTCACTAGCCCCTCACTAGCCCCTTATTTGCCCCTCACTAGCCCCTTATTAGCCCCTCACTAGCCCCCCCTTTGGCCAGCCCCTCACTAGCCCCTTATTAGCCCCTCACTAGCCCCTTATTAGCCCCTCACTAGCCCCTTATTAGCCCCTTACTAGCCCCTTATTAGCCCCTCACTAGCCCCCTTATTAGCCCCTCACTAGCCCCTTCTTTAGCCCCTCACTAGCCCCTTATTAGCCCCTCACTAGCCCCTTTTACCAGCCCCTCACTAGCCCCTTATTAGCCCCTTATTAGCCCCTCACTAGCCCCTCACCTGCCCCTCATGCATTCAGATCATAGTGCAGTTACTATACGTCACGTGATATCACGTGGCAGACCACAAGAAATATCACGTGAACTCTTTGTTCTCCAGTGCAGATTATATCCAGTGCTGATTATATCCAGTGCCGATTTAATCCGATGCTCCCTTGAATCGTAAATAAATACTAATAAGTAAAATTCGTGCGCGGCTCTTCCACTTTGATCCTTGAAGCAGAAAATACCATTACTGATACTAATCCTTTATATTGTCAGACGCACGCCTCTTCCAGTTTGTGATGCCCCTAGTCACTGGTTAGGGCTAGTCTAGCCTAACCAGTGACCAGGCATCTAAACTCAGTACTGAGCCTTCATTATCTATCACAATGACGTCACTCTAGCGCTTAAGGGTTAGGATTAGGGTCGGGATTTACAAATACAATGTTTTGATGGATTTCTCCATCCCTAGCGCGCAACACTCTGAAGTTTGGGTTGGTCTCCCATATAAACAGGGCCTTCATTATCCATGACAATGACGTCACTCAGAAAAATATAATTACGCGCACCTATCGCTTTAAAGGACTAGGGTTGGAGGTCAGGATTTGTTAGGGTTAGTGTTAGGATTAAGTTGGGTTTTGGTTAGGCTATGGTTAGGTTTAGGATACAGAAAATTGACGTTTAGATCTGTGACGTCACTCAGAGCCGTTTATATGGGAGACATACCGAAGTTTGGAGGTCGTGTTGCAAACGATGTGCGCAGTGCACGCGCGAAGGAAGGGTAACATCCTACAGCAATGATTAGGGTAAGGATTAAGATTTGTGTTTTGCTTAGGGTCACAGTTAGGTTGAGGATACAAAAACTTGACTTTTAGATCTGAGGTCACTCAGCCCTGTTTAGTGTTTACATGCAGGACGCCTGGTGAAGCCACACGCGTGCATACCTTTCTAAGCCCTTATACTTATAGGTACGCATGTGCGTACAGGCGCCTGCCGCTTCTCTGGGGGAAGCACGCCGCGCAACGCACACAGATATACTGATACATGTTTAGCAAACGCAAACCTACTATGAGTATGGGCCTTTCTTAGGAAGGTTTGCATTCTGCATTAAGGTTAGGGTTTTGGTTAGAGCTATGGTTAGGTTTAGAAGCAATGCTAGCGGTGTGTAAAACCTAATCCTTGCCTGGCGTTGCCAGGCCCCTCTGCACTCGCACAGACTCAAAGAGTCTGTCAGAGAGAAATGATTATAATTTTTCCCCCGGGTTGAGTTTTGGGGGGGAATATTAGATTTGCAAAAAAACCCCCTTTTCAAAAGGTATTGTCCCCCCTCTCTGGACTTAAAACCCTGGTAAATTTAAACAGACATGATTAAAATTTCGCGCACCAACTAAAATAGGAAAAAACTTGTTTTTTCAGACACTGGTTGCCTTTGGGTGTCTTCCATATTTCCCTGGCACCAGGCTCTTTTTTCCATTAAAGCTTATTGAATGGTTTTGAGGGGCAATTTTTTCGAACGTCACCCAACATAATCCAGATCCTCCCCAAAATTTAAATCCTCCCCCAACATATATTTTTTTGACAACCACCCAAGATAGGCGGGTGCTAAATTTTCCACTTCCCGTATTTTTAAAACATTCAGCCCCTACTAATGAGGACTCACGAACACCCAAAAGGTAAATTTTTATGTGTTTGTCCTGAACCCCACCCATTTTATATACCCGGGATAACTATTAGGCCTCTAAGTTCTAAATTTGGGATGGTTGGGAAAAGGTTTAAATTCAAAAACCCATTAGGGCAATACTATTGGGAAACTTTTCTAGATAAAAAAATAATTTTTCAATTTCTGATTTCAAAATCTAGTAATTTTTTCGAAGTAACATATTTAAAAAATTTTAATAAAATCCAATTTTTTAGTGGAATTTCCCAAAAGGTTTTTTCATATTGTTTTTGAAAATTTTATATTTGCCAAACAAAATATTTGAACAAAAACACATTTTTTCAGAAAAATAAGAAAACCTAAAAGTAAAAATTTAATGTTCATAAAAAGCATTAAAATTATTGGGAAATTTTGACGAACAGATTGATTTCATGATGATGGCCTCGGACAGTCAGAGTTTGCTGGGTGAGAATTGAGAAATAAGAAAAAGGAATGAAATTCCTCATTAACATACCAAAAGTTAATGGTTGTTCGAGTTGGATGCGTTAATAATTTAATGTTGGTTGTTGGGGGTTGAGTTTTATTAAACAAGCAATGAATTTGCCATAGCTGGACGCTAATTTCATGCATATATTTTCACCTCATTTTTTGAAAAGGGCACACTGTTTTGTGACAGAATTATAGTAGTGGAGGAGAATATCGAGCGAGTAGGTATTGAACTTTCGTTAGAGTGGCAAATGACGATTTGTTTGATGTGATAAGATCCTTTAAACTTTTAAACATTGCCTTCTACTATCTAGTTCTGTTATTCATTTCAGTTTGACATTTGACAATGGTCAAGTTATTCCCATTAGTATTAGGTAAACAGATTGTACTTGAAGCCGGACAGTCTTTCCATTAACCTGGAGTTCCTGATATGAACATTGAGCAATGTTTATAGAAGTCTGAAATAGTCCAAGTCCATCTATGCATAGCCACAAGGTGTCTTACTAACTTAGATCTCAAAACGGATATGAAAATGAACAGAACAGAAATTTTGAATATTCAAAGTCCAATAACTATTGAAAATTTCTAGAAAATTGGCAAATTTAGCTGAAATTTCTCGGCTTAAAAGGGATATGAAGTTTATCTAGATATCTAGTAGAAATTATCTAGATATATAGACAAAGATTTTTTGCAAATTATCTAGATAATCTTATCTAGATAATATCTAGATGGAAACCCTAGCTCTCATCATTAAGGCATGATACCTGATGATATTCAGTATTCTAGCATTGAGTAAATACTCAATGCCATTGACAAAATAAAGCTTGCATATAATCAAAATCATTCATCGATAATCCATTAGCTCGTTGTAACGATATTATGCTAAACGGAATCATAAGTCATTGTAATGTCAATTTGAGATGGACTCAAGTTCTCCATATTGTTGACTGAATCCTCATAATATTGTGGTACATATATCATCAAATTATTTGCACACACAAACATGACACAGACAATAGGATACTAATAACGTGACACTTTGAATGTAGACGTGGATCGCATAAAATATGTGTGTTGATTTAGTCGGCAGGATTGTCTATAATAGTGTGTCAATGCTACAGCAAGGACTGTTAATTTCTTTCCCGATTTCAAACCCCTGGCCCCTGACCTCCTCTGTAATTACTAAATTTAAGTTGTTAAGTATTTTATACAAAGCCCCTCCTTCCCCCTCAATGATTACGTAAAATGTGACACATCCCCAAAAAATAAAATGAGGTCTTCCTGTCAATCGGTAGGTTCCGCTCATTTAGTAATTTTAAGCAAACAGGCTCTGAATTGGCGCGGACTAATGTGCGATAGATTTCGGACAAATGTAACAATACGCTTTAGAAAGGTTCAAACTTTTCGAGTGTTCGAAGGACCGGTTCACATCATATGGTGATCTAAAGACATGATTTTTCAGGGTACTGACTACCGAATACCACAAGTTAGGAGCCCTAGCTACTGGAGTACCATAGTATTCAACATATCTCTACATATCAGATGTACTGCTGTAGTCTAGATAGATTAAATATCAAGGTCTTATACAGACTCCAGACTACATACTTACATACTGTGAGTCTGCACATATGGCTCTATGGCGCATATGATGTGAGTTTTATTAGCGTGTACCGTGTGAACATACAGTCCTTTAACTCTTTAAGTGCAGTTACCTGCATGTATGAGTGTATCTGGTATCTACTATCTCCTATCTGTAATGGGTGTGTAATGTGTTTTTGTGTAGATATCTACACAGTGTACTCCTGTCTAACTCCTGGCTGCTCCAGTCCATTGGAGGACCAGATGAATTACACGAGGTTTACATAGCCCAATTTACCCTACTCTACACGACCCTGGAGTATATATTTATATGTGATATATTATATAATTAGCCAATGAGGACACGGGGTTAGGGAGATCAGCCAATCACAAGGATCTATCCTGGTCACGTGCCAGTGATTTAGCCAATGGTAAGTAGACAGACGCAAGGGGTAACATTAGCCTTAGTATATATATTAGTAATTATACACATGAGTTTTGAGTAGGTAGTAGTATTTATAAAGTGTAACATCTGGTTGTGACTAGTGGGTTAGCAAACACAGGGTTGCGGCAGTACATAATCCCATGCTGATTGTTTTTCATTCATTTGAGTATAAAACTTGCAAACCTCTAAAAGGCCATGATACTGCTTGTGTACGCATTCAGTTCAACCTATTTTTACCAACTGAAGACAGAAGAAAACTATAAATATCGAAACATCGATTGATCGGTTTACAACACTTCTGTACTGTGGTTTGCGGATGAAATTCTGTAGCATATCAAACATTAATTCATAATTTGTAAACGTTGCATTATAAACAATACATCAGCCATGGCCAACAATAGTTTACAAGAAATTGGCAGTCAGTATATTGCGTTACAGTAATGAATGAGAAAATATTTGATGCAACATCTTTATTTCTGCCATCAACATGGGTCGTGTTTGACAAAGTTTCGATTACACAACATCATTTGTTGTTGAATGGAGATACCCGTATCCTGGTGCAACCCGGCACCGGGCTACATAGAACCCTAATATTTCCTCTTCTCCCATATATTTAGACACACCAAGGAAGTATGTGGGGACAATCGCATACTTTCATAAAAGTTATAAAACTCTCCACGGTTGTCAGGGTAACGTGTTACGTCAGCAATATAACTTTACAAATCCACTTATATTATGTTATAAATGTAAATCCCGCGCGCAGAAATAAGCGCTTCATCTTCATCAACTCACTACATTTTGCTATGATAAAGACATCGTCTACTTACTACATGATAATGCAGCATCTTAACGTATTGTCATCTTAACGACTTAACATATTGTTTATATTTAAGTATTTTATTGTCACCATTGTATCATGAACCCTCATTCGGCTTCGTAACCAGTGTTGCTTTAAACAGAAGTAGAGGCTTAAACACCATCGTGGATTATTGGATTAGGCGTGAGCTTGTACTATTGGATCAGACGTAGGCTTGGATTATTTGACCAAACAAAAGCTTGGATCCCCTCGCCAGATGCTCTATAATTAGCACACAATAACGCATCAAATTGAAGTGCTTCCAATGACTTCCATCTCTCAGAATACCTGCAGTAGGCATTAGCACATATTTATGCACGACATATAATGTATTGATGCATCATTTCGAAACATCAATTTAGGAAGCAGCAATTAATGTAAATGTGTGTCGCGCACGAAAATTAGGCGGTTTAATGCGACCAATTCACTACGTGAATACATGATAATGACGTAAGTGTCCTCCGTCTATTATTTTTAAGCGACCATCGTTTGGAATGAGAGTTGCCCATATATCCGCCCACGCATTTTTCTTTCTTCACAAATTCAGGATTGAGAATTATAACATTTGTTTAAGTGCTTGTATCGAGAATCTCAATTCCTGTTATATTATAAATCAATAAATTTCAAATGATGACCATGGTAATTCGTTTTCTGATGATGTTCTAAATGGCTGGTGACAGAGCGTGTGCTTCATCCAAACTTTCCAAAGACTACAATCAGAGGAGATGGCAAGAATACATTGGAAGAAGGCGCATGAATCTGTGCGTCAACTTCCTTTCTCTCCCACAATAATAGATGCGGGCAATATTTCAATGCTCAATGTTTAAATGCTCAACTGCTTCGACCATTCACTGGTCTGACTAGGGAATTTGGAAAGTTACTGAAATTATTACCTCGATTTGGATGACAGACAAGTCCAACCACCAGTGTCCGTGACTAAAGATAGTGAAGACACAATATTATAGTTTAAATTATCTTTCTAAAGAGACTTGTGTAAGCTGTGATTGAATGCGAAAATAAATAAATTAATCATTTGGGAAGTTGGGATATTTATTTAATCATAGACAGGTCTTGAATGGCAAAATAATAAACTGACTGTCAAATAATTTCTGAACCGCATCAAGTTGAGTAATCGGCAAATTTACAATGGCAATAATAAACAAATATACATGTTTGTGTCTCAATCTTCAGTCATGGGCACAATAATTTTGGAAACTAGCCCAACTGCGGTACGACAGATTTAAGGGATACTATAATAGGAATACAAGCTGACGTTGAGAATAATTTCAGTCCTAAACTTGACGGCCATTTAGCGTTCATCTCAACAGCTATCTGTTCCCAATTTCAAATATATAAACAGCAAATTAAAGGTATCCAAAACTTCTCAGAAATCTTGTCACTGTGGCTAATAACGCTGGGAATTCGCATTGAAAATAGTTAAATTAATCATCAACCCTAGTCCCTATAGCTCCAAAGTACTTGTCATTTGTAAATCGCCAAACTAAGTGGCTGCAACTATAAGTAAGAAAAATGACGATTTTTGTTACTTATTTGAATTCAGCAACACTGAAAATTTGTATTCCTTTAAGTTCAGCCAACTGCTATTACACCTTATGAAAATATAATATGGCTATTGCCATGAATCTATACCATTCAATATTCATCTTGAGATTTTATGTCAGTGATCTTAATAAACCCTACAACCGATGTGACACGCCTAAATATCACCAACTAATAGGCCCACCAAGTACCTTATTACAGGAAATTAAGTTTACATATAATTAAGCCCTAAGGTCTCAAAAAGGGCTTAATTTCATGCACCTTAATGGCATGTATTCTTAATTTCATGAGGACTAATTTTCATGGAAATTTGAACATAACAAGTTCGAAAACATTGATTTTTTTCAATTATTCATTATTCAGTATTGATTAAGCTTTGATATGATACCGGATGGAAAGACACTGGTATTGCCAGACAGATCTTGGAGCTCACTCCTTGGCAATGTTTCCAAGGCCGTTATGATAATCAGCTATTATGTGGTGTTTTGTGGAAACATATTCCATCATTAATTTGATGTACATTGTACCTGACAAGATTCTCATGATGCTGTGATAGTTTATTCTATAGGTTATTTGGTCATAGTAATTTTCGTCTCTGAAAATTCCCCAATTTTAATTAATTGTGTTAAGTGGTAATTGGAGAGTAATTTAAACTATCAAAGTGTCAAATGAAGAAATAAGGCCAAAAATTCCCAATTCGTAACATTTGCATACAAGGCTGAAATTTCTATCTCATGAAATCTATATCTCCACAATCATAATTTGGCTGCATGTATTTAAGAATGCATCAAATTAAGCTTACATGTAATTAAGCCCTAGAGCCTCAAAAAGGGCTTAATTTCATGTAGCTTAATGACATGTAGGCTCATTTTTCTGAAGGCATTATTTCCTGTAATAAGGTATTGAATATTCCCACACTGCTTTTAAAGTACGTGGCAAAATGGCATATGTCGATTTAAAGATTTATTAATATTAAAGAACCGAAGGTACGTGGTTTAATGCAATTCCTTGGTATTCTCCTGTAACGATTCCCGTGAGACTTAACCTATTTATTGTGTGAGAGTCAAATTAATACACGAGGCTTTGTTCATACCACAATGGGAGGCAAGCCGTTATATAACCTGGTTTCAGGGGATTGAAATGGAACATGTCATAGTTCATGTTTTTGTCATTATGAGGGTTGAGAAATATGAATTTATGACAAAAGGACCCCCATATATTGTTCACACGCGCCATCTTTTCCTGGCAGGAGGATTAATTGGATATTGCAACAAAACATTTAATGATCAAGAATGAAGCAAATAGTGGTGACAGTGTGGAGGAACACTAGCTCAATAGGAGAGCTGTGATTTGCTTCCAACTTCCAGATGAAGCTTATAGGATGGTTGGGTCTCAAAGTCGAAAATCAGGCAATTATTTCAACATTAATTGGATAATTGCGCACTATTTTCTACAATTTTTCGACTGATATTTCGACAGCATGTCTTTGAATTGAGGCAACGCCCCGATAATTTCATATCAAATAAAAGTGTCAGATGAATCTGAGTGCACCCTGACACCAATATATCAGCTGACATGGATAATAAATATGTACTTGTCGAGTATGGCAGTTCTCAAGTCTATCAAATTTCCAATAATGACAACTGTACGCATTAAATTGCAGTTTTTCATGCAAACTTTCGTCTCAAATGTATAACATCATTGCAGTTTGTACACTACATAAAGGACATCTATACGTCCAGTTTAGTGTATTTCATGTATTCTGTACAGTAGTCAGTACAAATTGAGAAAAGTGTAGTGTAACTGAGAACTGAGCCCAATGCACTCAAGACAGCAACCTCCTACTGCACATGACATTTTTATTAACCTTTATATATATGATTCCACATAACTGCAGTACCTGCGTGTTATGCTGAATATTATTGTAGGAATATTTGCACCAGCGAGTATTTTTTTTCTGACGAAGAAGGTCAGTTTAGGAAGCAACGCTCCAGCGATTTAAAATGTCTGCTTTTTCACTGGTTATTTACTTAAATTTAGGAAGTTAAGAATATCATATTTCAACGACAAAACAAATTTTGCAATTGAGCACAGAGCGAAGTCTTTCATAAGGAAGTGATAATTTTGAACCCAGAACTAGAATCTATCCTACGAAAGATTTTCCAAGAAATCTGCTCTATGTCCACCAGAGTCATGCAATTCTCTATTAACTGAGCAGGGTTTAATAACTTGCTCAAGTACGATTCATTAAGCTAAATATCGAAATGTCTCAAATTCTCTAATATAAATCAACCCTGTAATGTCTGACCTGAGCCATGCAATGGTCTCTGGGGCAGTGAATTTGTAGTGAAATGTCTCACCTGAGCCATGCAATGGTCTCTGGGGCATTGAGGTTGTAGTGATATGCCTCACCTGAGCCATGGTCTGTGGTGCAGTGAACTTGCAGTGATATGTCTCACCTGAGCCATGCAATGGTCTCTGGGGCAGTGAATTTGTAGTGTTTCATCATCCAACACGCTATCAGAGTGCCCGTTCTTCCCAATCCAGCTTTACAGTGGACTGCTATAGCTCCTTTCGTTGTTTCGGATATTGTCAGAAACTTCCTGAGGCAAGGTGAAATATTCTCAGAAGCTGTGCTTAATTAAATTGCTAACTATTTAAGTATCTACTCAAAGCAATATCAATAACTTAATAAGGAGCCATCCTAAACTGTAAATTTTATGCGCCCTTCGACTAATTCTCTCTCTTAAGAGCAATCAAAGAAAATCATTTCCTACGACATATTTGGAGAAAACTATCAGGGTTTGATGGTTAAGGCAGAAGTCTTGTTAAAATTGCCACCCGGTCCCACGAGAAGAAATTAACTCAATTAACTTTTGAAGTCCGAGACAAGGAAAATAGTTAACTCCCATTTACTGCTTCTCCGAAGATTTAAATATTATTTCAGTTCGTATATTTTATAGCTATAGTTTCATATTCAATATGTTTCTAAAGCAATAGTTTCAGTAAGGAGTAACCTCATCAACTTGAGTGTACAATTCATCCCTCCTCGCCAGCAACCACCAGGACAGATTTAATCACACCAATTGCAATCAGAGATTTTTATACTCTATATGGAATATATCTGCGTCCAAGATTAATTAAAAAGTTGCAGTAAAAAATCGGAGTAAATGGCAAATGGCGATATAATATAAGAATATACCAGCACATTTTAATGCCGCGTATTTCGTACATCTAGTAAAGTAGTAAGATATCTGGATGTATCCGGCTTTACAAAGGAAATTCACGTAAAACTATTGGCATTTGGCACACCTTTATGTGACCAAAAATGCCCGGAAACTTGTCCGGACATTTTTGGGCAGATTTCGGAAATATCCAAAATGGAAGACTCAAAGCTTCAAAGAGGGCATTGAAAATTATGGCATGTATTCAATGTTCGAAGATTTTCGTATATCAATTCCTGTATACCCTTTTGTATGTACCCAAGGATAGCATTGTCGTTTACAAATCCCTGTTCACCCTCTTGTGGGGTGCTCCACTTCACCCTGTTCACCCTGCTGCCAGTTTCCTGTTCACCCTGTTTTACGAACCTGAGGATAGCGTCGGTGGGGGTGCTCCACTTCGCCCTGTTCACCCTGCTGCCAGTTTCCTGTTCACCCTGTTTTACGAACCTGAGGATAGCGTCGGTGGGGGTGCTCCCGTCCACGAAGAAAAGGTCGTAGTGAGCGATGCCCGCGTCAGTGAACCGCTTTGCTTCGTACATGCGCTTGTTGAGCCGCATCACCGTCGTAACGTTGTGCTCCTGGGATGTAGGGTGTTTCAAAAGGCGTATGGAAGTATTATGATGTCCCCTGCTGACCCTTTACTTTTCTTGGCCTTGAGTGGCGGTTAGCTTTTTTAGGTGTTTTGAGGGTTGCATAGAGGTTTAACCTTATAATGATGACCCATGCTGACTAACTGGTGACCCTTGGGCTTGGCTGGTCCTTTGTCTTTTCAGGTGTTTTTAGGATCGTATGAAAGTGTAATGATGATCCCTGGCTGACCCCCTACTCCTCAGGCGACCTTTCCTCACATCGTTAAGCCCCTGATGACCCTTAGTCTTTGTGGTGTTTTAAAGAGGGTTTAATAAGCATGATCATGGCTAAAGCGTAGAATTGTGGGAAGGGTGGTTTTGAGAGGTTATGTTTCGTAAGTATGGCGATAGACGAGGGGTTTTAGGGGTCTTGCTTCTCGATATATTACTACAGCGATAAAAAGAGAGATTCATTCGACAGAACGAACCTGTAGACATCACCAGGATAGTAAATTAGCAGTAAATTAAAACACAATAACAACACCTATCTGTCACTCTTGGACAGCTTCCAATTAGCGTTACTACGTACTAAAGAAAAGAAGAGTATAACATTATCCTTTCTCACCTTGAAGTATGGAATGTAAGCCTCCGGCGCATGAAGCATGTAGCCATTCTCTATCTTTGATTTGTTGTGAGGGCCGCTGAACGCTAGGAACTTCTCTGAAATTGGGCACAGAGGTAAATAATTGTGGAAAATCTCTTCAAAGCTTCAAATTTTCCAATGGAATCTGACTCAATTATGGAATTTTGGATAATTCACAACATGGAGAATCTATAATACTCCACCAAGCCACCAGTAACCACCCGAGCACAAAGTGTGTCATGAGCTAACAAGTCATGCCCCACTGCCTCCCTGATTATTTGGCATTAAATCCACGGTCCACTCCATGAAGTGTGTACCCTCGCCACAGTTAATATTATTCATCATAATAATAATAGTAGACCATCATATTGTGCTGTGTTGTGACCCTCAAAATATAATTTATTTGTGTATTATTTGTACATCTTGAGATTTTGAGTAATAAATATTGTGTTGTATTTATTTAATAAACACATAGAAAATGTGCTAAATTAAATGGATTTCATAACACATCAAATCTAATCAATCCCACTATTACCAGAATGTTGTGTTGTGCGAGTACAACTAACTACAAACGATGAACTGTAAGACAGGTGGACTGTAAAGTGTAATCAGATGTTGTAACACTGAAAACACCAGACATACGTTACACACCAGTTACCTTACACACAAGTTACGTTACACATCAGTTTTATTACTCATTACTCATTTAAAACCATCGCCTTTCATTATATAACTCAAATGTTCAACAACACCCTGTCACTGTAAGCTATAGTTACACAATAGAAACACCGAATACTCTCCATTTTAACCGAAACCTGGGTGTTACACCCCGTCTACACACAACAAGAAACCTATTCAGTGTGACGTCATCAGTTCCTTATTCTGAAGAATGATAATGACGTCATCTTGGGCCGACTAATAACAGCCACGCATACAACGGATCCTCCCACGATATTCCCCCGCATATAATAATATGTAACAGAACCCTTAATCCATCCCCGGATCTCCTGTATTTATATTGGATGAAACACATACTGTTACCATGGTTACCTCCACCAGATAATGTAATACCTATGTAAAATACTGAGTGTCGTGCTCAGGTAAAAGGCGAGGTTGTAGTGACGCCATTATCAGGTTTTAAGGCAGTGAATTGATGATGTGACACTGCATAACATTCAGTGACACCGGTGTGTGACATATATAATTTTATACATGTGTCCATCATACGGAGATTGAAGAACAATCAGAGAAACTTGAGCTTTTGATTTAATAATTTAAAAGGACTGAGCATGTTGATTATAGGGGGTAATGGATTTTGTTAATTAATCATGGGCCAAGTGGCCCGGGTTTGATTTATACATGATGTGACCATGGGGAAATTCAAAAATACATAGAAAATGGTGCTATGGTGCTTCCATTTTAATTTCTGATTTGAAAAAAAAATCATACTGTAGGTAGAATGATTTTATTATTTTATCACACACTTGAAAAAATGAACGTCAGAAAGTGTCATATTTCAAAGTGTGTTACATGATTTTTGTGGTTCCTTCACTTTGTGACAAAAACATACAGACTACAGTTATTTTCCACTCGACTATGGAAAACGCTGACACGCTTTTAGAAAAACTCACGTTTTCTGAAATAAAATGCGAGCTGCTGAGAGTTGAACTCCAAACTCACTGAGATTATTTTGATGATCTTTTCACCATTGAATTGCTTACGTTCTATTGAATGGTCGAGCCAAGAATGGTAAAATCTAAATCTTATATATTAACGTTTGAGTTTGAAATCATGGGATTTGGGATTTTGTTGCCGAAGTGGTGTCTTTTGGAAAACTTTGCGGCCCACGTTTTGGGATTTTGTAGGTCGATAATACCTCAGAAATCAAATGCTCAAAAAATGACAAATTGCCCAAAAAGCTCATTGGGTAGGGACCAATTTTTCCTGGAAGACTACTGGTGATCTAAGGGGGATTTTATGATGATAATTCACCTTCTCGGGAGCTTTTATTGTCATAAATAGCCTCATTCCTCAACAACCTACCAACTATTTACATATACTGTAAGGGTTAGCTCATAGAAGAAATTGTCTGAGGAATTTATAACTTCATAAAGGCATATGGCATGAGTAAGGGTACGATTATCCGGTATTTTGATGCTCGGTAGGTTCACTGCATGCCATTCGTTTGATGGTGGATTTATCGCCAACGTAAAAGCTCATTACTCATAAAAGCTCGAATGGGGCAAGGGTCTCGTTACCCAAAATGGCTGCTTTCTTAGGAAAATAACAATGACTCTACCATGATCAAAGATGTCTTAGATGGTGAGTGCGCCAATTATATTCCCTACGTAAGGAGCCTAAAACTGGAAAAAAGAAGTTGGAGCACGTGTGGTCATGTTGCTAGTCATTCTTCAACCCACGCGCACGCGCGTGGAGTTGCTAAGTGATTGCCTGGTTGCTTTCTAAGAAAGGTGGGGTTGCTAAGCGATTGCCTGGTTGCTGGCTAATGAAGGTACAGACGGGGGCGGCTTATTCCATAATCCATTTCAGCCTGCCATCGCTTGATGTGTGCATCAGTTTCTTACCAGCGTGATTTTTTAAACTTTGACATTTATATTATGAGTCGTTCAAGCGTCAATCAGGCTTTGATTGGCGTGTCCCAGGGCATTGCGATCAGAAGGTCACAATTCTGTCGATACGATGTTATTGCATCTGCTGACAGCTTTTCAACGTACCAAATTTTTCATTTTGATGGAATGTTTTTCAATTACTATTAGGATTTAATTACCTACCAACAAATTGATACAATAAAACTTTGAATCATGAAGCTTTGAGAATATGATACAAATCGGTGTTACGACTGTACTGGCGTGGGTTGTATTAATCTCCCAAACTGTTCAAGGTAATTTTTATTTAACACGTGAAAATAAGATGCTAGGACACCTGTTTATTTAACCCAGAGGACTCCCTATTCCCTAATTGGATTATTATTACACTAATCAAATCCAGCTTATCCTCGCGTGATTGGAATTTTGGACTCTACAATTCCAGCTCTCTGCTGTTTGATAGTGCAACAGTTCATACTTATTTTTTATTTTACCTTATAATGCAAATAACTGATCTTCAGAAAATTGAATGATTGAGAATTTTACCAACCAAGGGATTATTATATTATGATTATGTAAGGAAATTAATCCTAAGATCATCTCCAATCTCAGGACGTCTTAGTCTCGGTTGCTGGAAAGATTCATCTTCTAAACCGAGCTCTGGGTGTAGATTTAGGTGAGGTAACTTCAGTTGAAGAATGCGAGACACGTTTGACCAATTTAAACAGAGGTTGGACTGTGTTCGGCATCCTGGAGAATCGCGGAATCTACGAATGCTTGACTGACTCTGACGCTAAGGACAACTACAACAAGCATGGTGAAGCTACTGGTTGCAAGGATGGATTAGGAGGAAGTTGGCAACTCAGTGTTTACGAGATCGGACAACCCGTGGTTCCAGGTTAGAGTGTTATAATGTACTAAGTAGTAAGTACAGTCTTATGTTCTTAGTACAGTCCTATGTACTAAGTACAGTCTTAGAACTATAAAAGTATGTATAAGTATGTACTGAAGTATGTACTGAAGTATGTACTGAAGCATGTCCTGAATATGACAAGGTCCTTCCACTGTATGCACTTCCGGTGTTATGCAGTGATACCATTTTCTTATTTAATATCAACAAAATAGTTGATTAACATAATATTATAAGGAGACAGACCTCTTAAAATAAAAATGATATTGCCTATAGGAGAGAATGAGGAGAGAAAGACGAGTTGAGGAGTTAAAGAAAGAGTTAATATATTATTACTTTGTCATATGATTTGATTAACAGATTTGAAAATAACACAAATTTATACAAGTGGATCGTACAGTAGTGTCAGCTTGAAACCCCATGCAAAAACTTGGTAGCATGGGTTTAAAAGTTTGTCACACTGGAAAATATTAAGATTTTACTCAACTGTATTATGAAACCTTAACTCAGATCACTTAACAAAACAGAACAGGAGACGGGAAAGGAGCACATGTCACAGCCAAGGCCACTTCATAGTTGATAGCTGGTCATTACAATAAGGAACGAACCCAGTTATCACCTCATAACGTTTAATGTTGAAGGTAAGAGAAGAATTTAATGGAAGTTGCCATCAATAATTGTATTTATTCAAAAGTAGATGAGGAATAAATCCTCTGATGTTCAGCTTCCTTTGTAACTTGTTCAATATAATTTGTACTTAAAACTTTAAAATTGCTTGAATAAGAATAATCGTAATCTAAAGGAGATGAGGAATCAATCCTCTGATGAGGAATCAATCCTCTGATGAGGAATCAATCCTCTGATGCTCAGCTTCCTTCAACTTGTTCAATATGCTTTGTACTTATTATGATTTAGGTGGGAGTAAAGTACAATTACTTTTTATTCTGTAATCGTGTATTCAATGTATACTAGATACCTACACTTAAGACTTCACTCCAAAGGTTTGTCTGGCGGTTGTGTTTAATATCAGATATTAATGTTTTTGGGTGGTGCTTTGTACTTAAAACTTAATAAGTGTTTGAATAAGTATAATCGTTATCCATTCATTCCCATAGGACCGGTGGAAACATGAAGTTTTAAGAACAGCTCGCATCACCTCCATGAGATTGGGACATTTTAACCGTAGATCTAACCGTAGTTCCTTGAAATTATGATTTACGCTTTCGCAACACAATTACAAAGTGCATTTTGACCTAACAAGTTAGCACTGACATTGGTTCACGCTCCCACACTGGGTTTTGTTTGTCTATGAGAAATGATTTGGTTATAGGTTACATACATTGATTGTTTCCCATAACCAAGAACAGACCCTAAAAGCCCAAAACCCTGGACTTTCGTGGCGAGTTCCTCGATATGAAACAACAAGAAACAACAAAAAATAGGTTCCACATTCCACTATGTACCCATGCAATGATCCTAGGTCAGTACAAATAGTAAGTACATTTCACAATGTAGATCATCCTATGATCCTAGAGGTCAGAACTCAGTACATATCGTACATACATTCCACAACCATGCACCATCCTATGATCCTAGGCCACACAAACAGTAAATACTCTTGTGTGTAACTTATCGTCCGAAGTGTGCAATTACGCCAGCCAGGGAAAACTATCCCGCGCCATAAAGTAAAGCTAATGACACAGATATATACAGCTGTGTATAAGTAGTCCTCCACCGTACAGACAGTCTGACGTCGTCAATAAACCATTCTCTCCCAGGAAAATGATGTCAATTTTAGATGCGTAATGTTAGAACGCAAGCTCTAGTCCTCCATAGCAGAAAATATAATATGTTATACCTTTATACGTGGCACTGTACTTTTAGGCTATAGACCAAGGTAATACAGGGTAGGAATTTAAATTCAGCGCAATATTTCTGATCTTTTTTCACCGAGGAATCTCCCACTCTTTTTCAAGCGGTGCATTGAGTAGATTTTCATCAAATAACAAGCTTAAATTCAGTCCTTGAAAAAAGGGAGACAAAAACGGAAAAAAAGTTTTCATTTTGAAACAAAGTTGTCCCACCTAATGTCCAATAGCCATTCAGAGAAGATACTCAGAAATAATCTTGGGATGAGTCGCCTAGTACGATTTTCCAGGAATTCTGATTTTTGGTCCAATAGCAACCAATTCTCCTTTTTGAGATGTGCTCAATACTCATTATAGAACCATCCGCAGACTGCAGTCATTACATACGTAAGTCGTAACAGGAAAGCAAGATTTTGATGAGTAATTCTATGTTTCGTAAATTCTGCTCTTCCTAAACTCTAATTTCCCAAGAATTCTGGATAAGGAGAATATTTCACAATATGGGGCAATTTCATCTCAATTGTTGAGATGAATCAAGAACAGAGTTCGTTTGTGCAGAGCGATGTACTTTGAGAAATGATGCATCAACGTAAGTTGAGCAGTGAGCAATCGATTGTTACACTTCCCTGAATGTCGTGTCAAGTTTATTTCTTGTTTTCTTAGTAACCAACAATTTTCAAAAATAGATTTTACCTTCTTCCAATACTGTAGCTGAAAATTTCAGAAATTCTTTTCACAGGATCGATGATTCTCGATATTTGTGGACTATTTAATCGGAGCAACCTCATCAGATAGAGGTTGAAGTAAACACATCTGGCACTTCTACGCTTCTAGATCATCCCTGATATAATGGACTACGTATTGGTCCTTATCTTCCTCTTATTGATAGTAAATCTGACGTTCACTCGTGGACTTTGGCAACCTGCCAACTTCACCCAACAACCAGACACGACGGAATCATCACCTCTCCCAGACCTCGTGTTGGAACTCGTGGAGCAAGAAGTTCTATCGGAGGAGGAGTTGGACTCATCGTACCTATCCGTTATTCCGGCAATCCCCTTCAACAGCAACATGGTGATTTCAGTACGAGTGAAGTTGAAAAGTAACCACGCCCTATTCCTGTCCAATAAAGTGGAGTTATACGACCGGGATGGAGTGATGTTAGCGTACACCGAGTTAGTCTGGGTTGTGACGTCATCTGAAGTATTCGGTTCGGAACAGTTCTTCGTAGTCCGAGATGGAAAGGACGGATTTTCCCGGGATTCCGGGTTATTTCGGGACGAAAACGACGAATTGTTGCCTCGAAAAAAACTCCACCGAAGTGTTGCTTCAGGACGGTTTGTGCGGGTTCATGCCGCAGCTCATCCGACGCGTCAACACACTCAAATCCCAGGATCACATCGTGACACTGAACTTTGGCTCGGATCTGTTGTTCACGTTGTCTGAGGAGGCTAGTGGCAGGACGGTGGGGAGGAGTAATGTAGGAGGGTGTGAGAGGGTGGGGGCATGGAGGCGGGCAGTAACCAGGGCAACCAGGGCTAGAATGGTGTTTACTGCATCTACTCGAAGTGGAGTGGAAGTAGGGTATAAAGTTAGTGAGGGTCGATAAATCAAGTCAGGTGAATGGAGAGACGGACAGAAATTGCTTTTTTGCTCTTTCATTACAACACCAATCCTGTCAGTGTCCAGAATTTATTAGTTTTATTTGTTAAAAGTTCATAATTTGATTGTGTCATTTAATCACTCATAAAAGCGCCTTTCCATCAAGAAACTACCTGCAGCCAGAAATTTAAACGCGAGATAATATTCCTCCAGTTAGAGCGCCGAATTCCAGTAAATCTAGGGGCGGGGTTTCACCAGAATTTGGAATATTCCTGAATCCTGACATGCACTGTGCAAACTCATGTGCTGTAGCGATGCGAACATAATAAGCGTAACAACATCACAAATTAACAACAGAAACCTTTGATAAAAACTCCTCTCCGCACCGCCTATTTCCCGCACGCGCACCTTGTAATGCACACGACGAGGGAAGGTTGGCAGGGCGCCAAGGATCACGTTGATATATCCCCTGGCCAGGTGCCAGAATGTACAGTTCCTTGGTCCTTAGTTACTGTTTCAGTGTATAACTGCTAGTGAGTTACAGTCAACACCTAGCGGTAGGTATTAAAGGGGTCTGTTGCAGGTAATATTTCTCATAACTAGCTTCATTCTTCACAAGGACGAGAAATCTACTGCAGAGCATATCAATGGAAAAACCAACTTTAGATTGGAAATCTGGAAGACTGTCGAATGTGTCTTGACACTCGATAGTTATGATTTTCCCACCCCACTTCGGTATGAAACTCGCCGAATTGGTCGACTGTTAATTCACTGGAACCCCCAATTTCCATCCAATTTTAGGGGGGACTCCTATGTCCCCCGGGTAAAAAGTCAGGTAAATAAGACGTGTGCACAATTATTAATTACTATGGACACGCCGATCATGTACTCTCATGCACGGAAATCTTAATAAATAGATCGTATAAATAACATATTTTCTTGTGTTTAAGTTGATGTCAATTTGTCAATCTTGCCGAACGGAAGCAGTGTTGCATAATGATATCAATCCGTGGCCATGCAGTGGATAGTGATCAATATAAAACGTAGAACTTAAATTTGAAGATTAGTGGTTCCGGTAGAATCTAAATTATGACATTTTATTGTGTTTGACGAGACCACAAGTTTTCCGTTGATGCCACCCAAAAAATCTAAATACATGACACTTATTTTAATCTATGAACTACAGTACAGAAGTGCTGTAGTCCGATCAGTCCATATCTCAGGGTTAGTAAAGGGCAACATAATATCAATATCATCAAATACATCAAATACATCAAAAGGCAGCGCAGATTTCATTAAAATGCGCCGATCGAACAAATTCAACCTACTGGGTACAATCCAGTTGAAGTCCCCATTCTCTACACTTTCGTAATGTTCGTATTCATCAACATCGAACGTTGTGAAGTCAAGGAACTTGGCTTTGTACGCCTGTAAAGGAAATTAGGGATCATTAAGATTAACTATCGATATTTTGTAATTTCCAGTTGAAGATATGATTCAAAACTCCAAGATATGATATCCCTGAATAAGGGGATGAAAAGGGAAGAAGAGAATTCTAAAACTATTATCAACACTCCGTGATTTTTACACGAATTCATGATTGACCATGATTAACATACCTTGTAACAGCCAGCTATAACGTTCTGTACGGTTAACTTGTAGGTACAGGCACCGTATGAGGCGTCCCTGAAAAGAGATGAAATTCAACGTTAATTCAGCGTTAATTCAGCGCTAATTCAACGTTAATTAAAGTCTAGTTCTAAAATATGCTAATCGTTACCACCAATTATTGTTCGATTATAAACATAACGGCTCACGAAATCTGATATGCCACTTTCTCCCACTTTAGAATATTCATAAGCGTTAAGATTTTATTAACATTTAATAATGTAATATTATTAAATTAATACATTTCAAATTTATCCCCCTATATAAACATAATGTTGCGAACATTCCAGCTCCATTTGCTGTGACGAGTGTAACTTATTTTGAGATAGAAGCTACGATTTATCGTGTGTGTAACACAGCAACAAAACATTCCAGAATATTCTGCTTTGGATCACCGATCATGTAAGATTTTGCAGTTAATTTAAAAAACTTACACGAGAATTGAAGCGCACTTGTGTGCGCGCAATTAGAAGCGTACAAGTGTGAGCGCTAATGAGGGCTCGCCTATTTGCGCACAATTAAAAGCGCATTTTTTGCGCGCGATCAGGAGCCTCCTTGAGAGCGTACATATTGAAACCGCAATTATGTGCGCGCATCAACAAGAACATTCAAGAAACATAGTTGTGTGCGCAAAATTAGAAGCGCACTTGTGAGTGAAAATTTTAGTGCACTTATGTGTGCGCAAATTACCCGCACGTGACGGGTAGGAGTGTTAGTCTACACTTAATCACTTCAAGCTATATTCTAATATTATTATCCATCATGAATTTATGTAATGAACAATACAAATTATCTTTGGCTCAGAATCCTATCTCATGTATCACAGAATAATCCAGGTACTCGTTAAGTTATGAGATTATTATCATTAAACCTATCTGAGAAGAATATTAGGATTACATCCAAATACACCAAAATGTCATCAGATCCCCAGCCGATACATCATCTGTGTTATATTAAATCTAATAGGATTGGTTGCCCGACGATATGATATTGCAGTGCTATGTTGGCACTCTTTAACTATCTTGAGCTAGGCCCATGACCACGGGCAAACATCCAAGAAATATATCAGATCTCAGAACTCAGAATTCGCTACTCAATTAGACTAAAATAGGTCATTACGATTTCAAGTGTCATTTTTGCACCATATTACCGCGAGGAAAAATTTACGCACGCTAATAATATAACGAAGCGTCGAAGCATAACTGCACAGTTTTGGACTTCACTTTAAAAATCAAATTTGCTCTTCTGTCATTATCGTTGCAGTGATATCACAACCATTTACTATAACTCCTACTTTAGTACTTTCAACACAAATTGCAAATTTCTCAGTTGCCCAAGACAAATTATTGCAGCTTATGTAGTGAGTTACTGACCATTTGAGTAAAAAGTAATGAAACAATACATTGAACACTACTGTATTTGTAATAACTTTACATTCGAGAGTAAAAAGTACATGAAACAATACATTGAATACTTATGTATTTGAAATGCTCCCTCAGCTGACTGAGACACATGTCAGGAATCACTGTCAAATTTGATTGCAATTTATCCGCGTGCTACAACACAGAGGACACAGTACATGGATCACTATTACAGAACAATGTACATTATTTTTCAATTTGAAGATTTTACTTCAGTACTTATATTCCAACAGCCGTAACAGCCAATGATAGGAATCGAAGGATTCGAATATAACTAAGCCAGTGCCGGCAACTAAGGAAGTAATATAATCCATACTTAAATTGCCCGAGACTTCGCTGCGATGGGCAGTTCCTCATTCAACCCTCCTGAACAGTTTCCTGTACACTCAGCTGAGTCAACTGAGTGGCTCCTCAGGTTTAAGATGATTCTCTCATCCCTACAACCTAGCACAGTGGAAAGGGCACAGAATTGAACTCGGGATCTTTCGATCACGAGCCAGACTTGATACCAATACACTTGCTACTATTATCATAGTCCATAGTAAACTGTACATCATGAGATCATAGTTGATAGTACACTTCACACTGTACAGTATACATAGTACACAGTACTGCAATGTGATAAGACAAGTCTCGGTATAACTGTAACACTGCATCCTGTAACACAATACAATAGTACACGACCTTGAACTTTGAAGAGTTTCATTTTACAATGCATCTACCGTATTTTGTGTACATTGTCTTGTAACACGACGTGCAAATGGATGAAATCCTGATAAATGTAACAATACAATCAACAGGGCACAAAACAAGGCGTGACCAATGACCATGTTCTTTTCACGTGCTACAATGGACAATGCTCAATGCATGAGTGATTTCGTTGACACATTTTAAACGCAAGACTTTATATCACGATGAATGAAGTCATTGAGAGTTTACAAGGTCTCTCATTACTTCATTATATCGTTAAAATCCAATGAAGGGAAGTGCGAACAATCCTAATGATAAAATCAAGTAGCTACATAAGACTTGGTTAAACAATCCACATACATTGAGTGTGTCCCATAATCCAGGACAAAGCGCCAACGATGCCTAAACGTCCGGTAATCCTGGACCAAAGTGGCAAGTTCTTCGATTTACAAAAATGCTACATACCTAAATAAATAAAAAGCTAGGTACATAAAAGAAGTAAAGACCCTATAAGTGCTCAACTGCTCAGTAACTGGTTTTTAATTGGGTAACAACTAGACATTTACACAGAAGTAAGCATCCTAACACTGAACTGGAGTTTATGTAGATCAAAATAATGTCTTAGGTATTCGATTGACCAATTGACCCATCGTAAAATATAGGTGCCTTCTCCATTATATTTTTTGCCAACTAACTACAGAGACATGGATTGATCACTTCTGTACTGTGGTTTGTAAATAAAAATACTTTATAATATTGTGTTTAATGTTTATGAAGGCACACTTTTATTTACTCAGTAACTTGATAATCTATGATAACATCGCCAATAATTATTGTAACATGAAACTTTAAAATAAAGAATCGATAGGTTTAACTCGGTGCATGTCGTGTCCTTCATGCAATACATGCGGAAAATACGTATAATTTGTTAAAATATCACGTCTCAGATTTTATTTTTACGGAAAAAAATATACCAAAATATATTGCGTATCGTACTAAAAAGAGAACTGTAGTAATGCAAGCATCGATTTTTCAGATTGGCCTGGATACTAGCATACTTTTTAAAAATCATGCCATAATGTGGTGATTTATTTGGACTGTTTCTGAAAATTTTGCAATAAAAGACTGAAAAATGTAAACGCGGACTTTTCCAGAAAACTGAAAAAATGAAACACCGCAAGAATCAAACTGAAAGAAAAAAGAAATGGATTTTACGATTCGTCCCCCTGATTTCAGGATCCTACTTATACCCTCACCTGAAAGCGTAGAACTGATGGCCCTTCCCGTTTCTGAAGGGAGCGAAGGCCTCCTCGGGGTTCTTATCCAGGTAGATAACAGCGTAGCAGCAGATGAGGCAGGCTGCGTTAGCTCGTTTCCTCGCATCGTAACTCGTGTAGTGGATTATCTTCTTACCCCGCAGTGAAGGAGACTGAGAAGGGGTACGGGTTACAGTTAAACAATTCGTATAGGACTTCAGAGTTTGCTGACACCAGTACTATTCACACTTCACAGACACCAGTGTTGATTGACACCAGTTTCATCTGACACCAGTTCACTTTGACACCAGTTCGCTGACAAGTGACAGTTCATAGTTCATACTTGAAATGAGTAGGGTACGATATTAAATGCTCCATTTTAAAGTTCATACGACTCACTTTCAACTTTTTGTTGACTTTAACGCAGTATCGATACAGCATAGCTAGGTTGAGAGGGCCAAAGTCGGCGTAAAATCTGAAATGTTTCAATTAGAATTTAGCATTAATCATTTCATCGGCTGTACTCCCAGCACGGTTGAAGTTATCCAATTCAATAAGTTATGCATAATTTAATATTGATTGAACTAATATGTGGCAAGTTAATTGTTGTGTTTGATAAATGTAACGATTTTGAGCCAACAAAACTTCAAAAGAAGCGCAATGTCAATTATATCTACGTAAAGACATGCAGAAAATTTTTTAAAACACACGATAATTCTTTATCCAAATGAACCGAATCTTTCCTTTGCACAAACTGTTAGAAATTAATAGTGTTTTTACTAGTAAAACTGCAATTTTTGTGTACACTTTACAGTCTGATTGTATGAAAAATTCTGCTGCCGTGCAAAGAAATGCTGACACTACTTAATTACTGGATTCAGCAATCTTCCAGAACGCAATGCATCCATGTGATAACTGACTGATATCAGGCATGAATGATTTATGGGCGTAGATAGAATTCTAAGGAGAGTTTCAATTCCAGCTTGGACATGGAGATTAAGGAAACATAACAATATCGCGGATCGCCCCACTCAATCAAACTTACGGTTGGTATACGAACTCCTCATCTATAGAGAAGAAATACATAGTCTGTTTCTGGCGAGGCTTAGATCTGAATGTGGCGAAGTACAGTCGATCTGAGGGGAGTAATGGGTAGTAACAATATCATTGAAAATATGTGGAGCGGTATAAAATATGGGGCACATTTGGGAATTTTTTATAAACATGATCATAAAAGCGATGACTTTAGATGAAAGACCTATTTCGCCGACGAGATACCAACCTTTGATGAATTCCTGAGCATCGATGATCTCCCGTCCGTCTCTGTCCACTGTGGCAAATGTCATGTTCATGTCGGTAGCTGAAACAACAGCTGATCAGAACTTCAGGAGTCAACTAAATTAGAAAGAGGTAACTTAGGTAGAGCTAACTTAGATAGAGGACGGACTTTTAAAGATGGTCCTGTTTAGTGTGTACTGGTGATTTGGTGCATTGCTTGAGCTGAAGTTATTAAATCATGCATCACAATTAATTAAAGTGTAAATAGGTATTAATCCCTTAGTTTGAGGAAATGTGTTTGATTAATTTAAAACGAAAAGTTAATAAGCATTTCATTAGACCAGTTATTCCATGTGATTGAGCATTTTGAAAAAGTAACGCTTCTTTGAAAACTTAACCGATTTCTTTGTGCCAGGTAATGTGGACCTTTGAAGTGGGTATGAGGAATTAATTGCAAAATCAAACTCAAAACTCCATGAGCTGGAACAATGGCTATTTCCATGGTCGAACATTCAGTGCAATTTGTAACTCCTGCATTAAACGCTTCCAAATCCGTTGATAAATTGCAGCTGGTTAGAAGTTTTGCAGCATTGTATTTTTTTCCCATTTCACCAAATTGGGACTTCAATTAGATTTTTTATCTCTGGCACATGCTCTTAAGTTTTTAAAAACTGTAGAAGCAGGCGATCTTAGAGATCTTACCATTCAGATATGGTCTCTTTTCTCCTAACCATCCTCAATATCCCACTCTATTACCTACTGGAAATCATCTACTTCATCACACGATGTCGACCCCGGAAACAGATTAGAAACGAGCATGTTCTCATCACGGGAGCTTCTCAGGGAACTGGCGCAGCTCTGGCTCACAAACTCGCGGAGATGGGTAACACCGTTCACTTCGTGGGACGGAGCAAAGTAATGCTCAACAAACACGTAGCCGAACTCAGGATGAAAGGCTGTGCAGCTCACACTCACATCTGTGATATCTCCAAGCCAGAAGAAGTTGAGGAACTGTTCGAGGAAGTGAAAGGGGCAGGGTATACGATCACAGTTCTTGTTCTCAATGCTAGGGTGGAGTATGAGGTGACTATCGGAGATCTGACCCTGGAACAGATCGATTTCTCGGTTAAAACCAACCTAACGTCGAACATGTGGCTGCTGAAGCTCTTTCTTTCGGGAATGTTGGAATGTGGGAAAGGTCACGTGATTACCATGTCCTCTGCTATGGCTCTCTTCTCTTCCGTCCGGGTAACTGATTACTGTGCAACCAAAGCCGGACAGGCCCACATGACAAACCAACTCCGCGCGGAGTTCATTAAAACTCCGGTGAGGTTTACCAATGTTTACCCAACCCGAGTAGATCCGGAGAAGGGGGCTGCACGTTGTGTAAGAGGCATATTGGAGGACAGGGAAGAGGTGATCCTGGTCAAAAACCCGGTAGCTGAGGTGGGACTTAGGATGTATGGGTGGTTGCCATCGCCAATTAGAAACTTTATCTCAGAGAAAACTGTGGAATCATTGAAAGGTTGAAGTGGATAAATTCATTTTAACAGACTGTTTTATTTCTGACGCAGAGCAATGGTTATTAAAATTTAATTTTGCACATTTGAACGTCATCGACCTTGTATTTATTAAACTGCACTTAGCCAAACTTTTTGTTGAAAATATAATTCGATGAATACCTTTTTACTAAGACACAATAATAATTCAGCAGTCCTATCTTAAACATTTAAACATTTCAATTACCGTACTGTATTTTTAACGATATCTTAAAAATAACTTTAATTGCTAACTTCATTCTTACTTTTGAGCTAGACATGGCTTCTTTTCTCCTAACCATCCTCAAAATCCCATTCTATTACCTACTGGAAATCATCTACTTCATCACACGATGTCGACCCCGGAAACAGATTATAAACGAACATGTTCTCATCACAGGAGCTTCTCAAGGAATCGGTGGTGGATTAGCTGACAAGTTTGCTGAAATGGGAAACACAGTTCACTGTGTCGGAAGAAACCAAATCATGTTGAACAAAAAGGTGGGTGAACTCCGAGCCAAGGGTTTCAAAGCCCACGGCTACACTTGCGACATCTCGCAGCCTGACCAAGTTGAGAAGCTCCACCAAGACCTAACAGAAGCTGGATACACAGTGACTGTCCTTGTAAACAATGCTGGTGTAGCCTGGGGTGAGAGCATCGGGGATCTGAGTCTGGATAAGTTGGATGCTGCAGTGAAAACCAACCTGACGTCCAACATGTGGCTTATCAAGCTGTTCCTCCCCAAGATGGTGGAGCTAAACAAAGGTCACGTGATCAACATGTCGTCTGGTGCTGGGTTATTCCCGTTCTGTCGGGTAACGGACTACTGCGCAACCAAAGCCGGACAGATCCAAATGACAAACCAACTCAGGGCTGAGTACATCAAATCGAACGTTACGTTCTCTACCATCTACCCGGCGAACATCCAAACCAGCATGACCGACAGGATGGCACACAGAATTAAGATGCTGCCAGTGGAGCAATGCTCCGACCAGTGCATCAGAGGCATCCTGGAGGACAGAGAAGATATCCTGGTTATGAGATACACCCTGGGGAAGATTGCATTTAGGCTGTATCCCTGGCTCCCTGCTCCTCTCAAGGAATATGTCAGTGTCAAGACGGTGGAATTCTTTGAGGAGTGATCTATTCGTGTTGGTATATTCGGAAATAAGTTTGCAAATAATTAAGATCCAGTATGCACGATAGAATTGACGTGGGATCATAGTTTCTGAGTTTGAACTTTGATTACAAGGGTTTAGAAGATTAGAACGATATTATTTTGTAATGCAAATATTCATGATAATCTTATTTGATATTTCTAAAAGCAGTCTAGTTTGAAGGTAAGTTCTATTCATTTCATGATTGAATTGAGAGAAATTCTAAGATATGAAGGTAACTAAGTAGCTTAATATTCCATTTATAATTTAATTATAAATGGAATATTAAGCTTCATAGTTACGTTTATATCGTAGAATTTCTCTAATTTTATGATAATATCATAATTAGGTAGTATTCCATTAATAAGAGACTTATTACTTTATCGATAGACACAAATAAATCTTTATTGTTTATAGGCATGGCATCTTTTCTCCTAATCATCCTCAAAATCCCTCTCTATTACCTACTGGAAATCATCTTCTTCATCACGCGATGTCGACCTCGGAAACAGATTAAAAATGAACATGTTCTCATCACAGGAGCTTCTCAAGGAATCGGTGCCGGATTAGCTGACAAGTTTGCTGAGTTGGGGAACACAGTTCACTGTGTGGCACGGAACAAGGAAAAACTACAGCAGAAGATAGATGAGTTACGAGGAAAAGGGTATAAAGCCTTCGCTTACAGCTGTGATGTTTCCAACCCAGAACAAGTGGAGCAGCTTTACAAAGACATCAGTGAGGCCGGGTACACTATCACAGTGCTCGTTAACAACGCTGGGGTAGCTTGGGGTGATAGCGGGAATATTGGGAACCTGACGACCGATCAGCTAGATCAGACGGTCAGAACCAACCTGACATCGAACATGTGGCTGATCAAGCTGTTCCTGCCCAAGATGCAAGAAATGGGGCGTGGTCACGTGATCAACATGTCGTCTGGATCTGGGATAGTTCCAATGGTCAGCGTGACTGACTACTGTGCAACTAAAGCCGGACAAATCCAGATGACACACCAACTCCGAGCTGAGTTCGTTAAGTCCAACGTGAGCTTCACAGTTATCATCGTTCCCAAAGTCCGGACAGCCATGTCGACCACGAAGACGGCGGAGCACTTGCCCATGTTGTCAGTAGAGGAGTGTGTGAGGCAGTGCATGGTGGGCATTGCGGAGGGAAGGGAGGTGGTCTATGTGGTGAGGACGTGGTTGGCTTACCTCGGGATAAAGGTGTTTGCGTGGTTGCCCCCACCTCTCAGGGATTGGGTATCAGTCAAGAGACTGCAGATGGTCAATAAGATTTAACACGAGTTGGAAATATCTTGTTACACAGTGGAAAACTACAAACAATGTTTAGGATGAAAAATTGAAATAAGACCGTTTTCATATAATGAAGTGTGAAGATTAGGATTACCTTCCCTTAAAGTGATGTCTGACATATCTAAACTGAGCAAATTACTAAATTAGAATCAAAGTATACAATTTTATGCTACAACCAACGGACACTGTTTTACAATTTTTAAACATAAGTTAAACCGTGACTTGGATTATATTTTGAATAAGCGACAGACGTAACGTTAAAGCTGTTATGCAGCATATTAAATACGCTTTCACATTTTGAATTATGAATTCGTAATATTCCAATTATTCTTAACATTTGCATTTATGCTTGTGTGCGGTTCCTTGAACTTTTCATAAATGGAAACGTGTATTAATTGTGTTCATTTAGATTATCTTAACAAGTAGAAAAGCACACTAGATACGTAGAAATTTGGCAATTTAATTCTCAGTTTCGACCATAGAGTATGCATCACATCAAAAATTGAAATTATGTCAGTTCAAAACTGTGTGATGAAGCTTAAACATAAATTTGCAAACATGACGTCACTACAAGGAAAGGGAGGGGAAAGCACATTTTTGTGATTATGTAGCTGGAATTCTGTGCTTGTAAGCAAATATAAATCAACTTCTATCAATTGTAACTATTTAATAAGGGACAAACCTGTGAATAAATGAAAGTCTGATAACGCAAGCTCCTATAATATCGTCAATTTTTTCTCCAGGCAACGTCTTTTCCAAATCTCGTTTTGTGATAGGTCACAGTCACGTGAGCTGATGAAACTTGTCACGTGAGGTGATGCAGCTGCACGTGGCCGTTCATGGGACTTAGCAGTTCAGTCATTCTTGATTACGTCATTCTCAAATACAAGGAAGGTTTAAAATAGACTGATAGTGGAATAGGTAACATTTTAAAGAAAATTTTTTCTAGGCGTAGGGACTTAAGATGAAATATCATAAATTTCATAATAAATATCATAAAATATAAACACAATATTGAGCAAAGAATTCGAAAACTTAGATGAATATGTTTTAAATATAAATACAAACATAAGCCTGATAATATGATATTGATAGATAATTGAAATCAAAATAAAACTCAAGAATAAATTTCATTTTAAAAGTAGTTAGTACATCATGGAATCCAAAAAAGACAGTTTATCTTCAACAACTTCATGCAACAGTAACAGTTAAGGTAAATCATGTTCAATATTACATTCTTCAACACTGTTTCTTTAAAATTCCCCTCAAATATAAAAAAATTGATAAAATTCAACATACAAAAATTTCATGCATTTTCATCGGAAATTACATTTAAAATAACTAATTCAGTTAAAACTGTACTTACCTCAAACAAAAATAATTGACCCCAATTTATTTCACTAGTAAAAAGAGTTAAGACTGTATAGATCATTGGGGAGGGGGTCAGTCAATGCCGACAGAGGGGAGGAGGGGGTAAGAAATGTCCATTAGAATGCTGACATAATTTGTGACAGCAAATAGCTAGATGAAATATTTAAGATAATTTTGAGAATTTATGTTTTAATCAGCTTTGGAATCTATTCAGATAGTATCTGCTTAGGTACTGCTTATTATGATATGGTATTATTGACTAGAATATATGAAAAATTTTGCAATCAGTTTGTATTTTTGAGCCTTATGAACTAATCAAGGAAGAAGAGAATTCAAACTAAAATATACATTATACAATGCTAAACTCATACCATATAAATAGTATTAACCCAAAAAGTCATGAAGGTATCTTATGATCTCGTGCTGGATGAAATGTCCTCATTAAGTCATTACCAAGGAGTCTACACATTGCCCTAAACACTTCACTGTCCCATAGGTACTGAGCACAAATGACGGGTGTAGTAATACGGGGTAACACCAATTCATTCCGTTCCTCCATAGTTGCTACTAACATCTCATTGACAACCCAATCTGGGTCTAAAAGAGGGAAAATAGAGGGCAATTTGACAGTAGCACCATTACAGAGACCAGTATCAATGAAATGAGGGAAAACAGTAGTGATCTTTACATTACCAATACCCATGTATTCTAGGTCAAGGAGAAGGGTCTTAGCAAAGCCAGCCACTGCATGCTTAGATGAACAGTATGTTGTCATGAATGGAGCACCAATAGTACCAGCAACTGAGCAAGTAAAAATTAAGTGACCACCATGTTCAATCATTTCATCCAGGAAAACTTTAGTAAGTCGCATCACGCCCAAAGTATTGATATTCATAACAAAATCTATCTCCCTCAAGCTCATCTCAGTGTAAAGTTTACCCAACAAAACTCCAGCATTATTAAACAAATAATCCAGTGCTGTGGGACAGTTAACTTTCACAGCAGCATGGAGTGCAAGGATAGAATCAAGGTTCCCCACATCACAAACATAAGTGTAAACCTTACATTGGTCTGACTCTAAATCATCAATATTTTTGATGTTCAAACTCTCATTTATGTCCACAAGGTGTAGTGTATTTCCATCTCGAGCAAGCTTTGTGGCAAGGATTTTACCAAGTCCTTGAGCAGACCCAGTGATCAAAATATGTGAGTTTTTGATGTCTTTTTTTGGACGGTTACGAAATATCAAATAGATAATGTTCCAGTAAAATTTTTGAATTGCAAAAACCACAAAATCTATGCATTCTTTAAAGAAGGATACCATTTTACTCCAGAGAACCTGTTTAGAGCAAAATTAAAAATTCAAGTCTATTAAAGACACAACAATACAGGTAGTGCTTAAGAAATAAAAATGAAAGTCTCAAGTTTCAATATGTATTATGTCAATCAAAATGATGACAATAAATAAGTTAACAAGATAAAAGTTATTCCATTAACAAGATAAAAGTTATTCCATCATTCCAACAGATTTCCTGCCAGGTGCATGCTGAAGCAATACACACTAAAACTGCTGAAGTAAATTAAATAGAATGATTTTAACAAAATCAACAAAATTGATGGGAGGCCCTCTCAAGAGGTTTCAGATTTGACTTGGTGCCCACCATCAGCACAACCTAAAAGCCTAATTAATATAAAGTTAATGAAGTAGAGTTAGATGGTCATATATATATTATTTGAATGTGCTGTAAAAATTGAAATTTGAATTGAATTGAATTGAATTGAATTGAATTGAAGCACCAATCAAAAGCTAAGCTAATTCTCAACTAAGCTGAGAACATTCATCTTCAAGAGGTAATTAAATTGCAGCTATTTTTCTACTGCTACCTGTACCTTTCTATCCAAAAGACAAATCCAAAAAAATCAAATCCAAAAACATTATTATCCGATAAGAACAATTGGGATGTGTTGCTACCCCATTACCCCAACTACATAAGGAGAATTGTATCATGAACTTGACAAAAGAGTAACAGTAAAAATTATGTATATTTTATTCAAGTACAATATTCGATTTGATATTTCATTTAGTTTTGTTTCACTTCATTACTTATATCAGTGGTTTTCACATCTTAATCTCTAACTGTTGTGTTAAACTATGCAGAGATCCTGAAGAAGAAATATTTAATTTCCAAACCGTCAGTCAATTAGAGGTTAACATAGTGTGTGGGTTTGGTAATTTTTGAGAAAATAAAATAAAATAAAATATACAATTTTGATATTACATCAACAAATTTCACACAACTGTTTCTATGATTCACTAGGCATTAAACTGGATCTTCCAGACCACATTAAGTATAGAAAATTAACATAAGAAAAAAGGCAAGCCTACAGCTAACAAAAGTACCAGATTCATTATGGAACTCACAAACTTATGAAATTATAAAAAGTTAAAAAGCTTTACCATGAGCATGCATAAGGATAAATACTTGAGAATTGATAAATTAAATTATTCAATAAATTAAAAAGCAGTCAGAGATTAATAGTACTCTTATGAAATTATAAATAAAAAGTTTGCCCGCGTCGATGGGCGATGTCCCACTATAGGCCAGTTTTGCGCGGGGCGGCACTAGGGAGATTTTACGATGCGCGTCAATTTGAAAAGTGCCCTCTGTTTAGTGACATCTTAGGCAAACTTAATATTGTTTAAGATACTTGAAGTGCGGTTATTCTAGTTCAGCAAAGTCTGCAGATTGTCACAATGTGAGCCATTTTCCAAAACACCAAAATTTTGTATGGTTTCTGGGTCACCAAACTTGGACAACTTGCCGTGTCTGTAACTTTTTCCCCCAAAATCCCCCACCTATCAGACCCTCACTCCCCTCCCTTCCAGACACCCGCCAACAACATCCAATTGATCATACAGCGCGGAAAAGCGCGGAACATCGTCAAATCGACCGTCAAAGATTGGCGGTCGTAAATAAAACGACGCGATTTTCGACGTGTTTCACGCGTGCAAGTCACGTCGGTTTTCGATAAACCACAAATCTTTGACGGCCGATTTGAACAAGTTCCGCGCCCTTCCGCAGAATAAACTTGATTTGATACTGTTGACAAGAGTCTTAAAGGGAAGAAGGTGAAAGTCTGATAGGTGGGGGATTTTGGGGTCATCATTTTGGGGTGAAAAGTTACAGACACGGCAAATCTCAAAATATAAGCTCAAATTTTCGGTATAACGCAGCTAAGATTAACACGAAGAAAGAGAATATATGCACATAATCATATTTCAAAGCACAAAGGATAATTGGAAACCATAAACCGAACAAAAACTTAAAACCAATGAAAGCCAACTTTAAATTACTGCATTCTTAAGTAATGAGCTGCAAAATATGGGTCTTTACTCTGAATAATACTCTAATATCATTCTACTGAAGTACTGAAAATTGAAAGGAGCATTCAGCATACTAAAGTACTCAAAATTTGCTCAAAAAGTATCCCGAAAAGCTGTATAAATAGGAAGCTGGAATGATCACATTCATTAGCTTCATTCTTCAAGTTCAAACTCAAAACAATAATTCATTGTGACTATTTCTATCTGTACCTATTTGATAGTGATACCCTTTCGAAGAGATGCTTTCGTTTCACACTGATCACTGCATGAGTACTGCACCTGGTTCATCATCACAGTCCTGAGGCACGAGTAGGGTTCCATGAAGAAGATCTCAGTAGTCATGGGTTAATTTGAGAAGTTCAAGGAACCAATTTATCCCCATTTTCCTTCCTGAGATAAACGTTTTTAAGATCAATCGAGGAATCCGAATTCCGAAACAGTACAATACGCGCGCCAAGAAATGCAGCGCGCGAAGAGTTTATAATTGCTTGCGAAAAATGCTTTTCTTGATTGAAAGCTCATTTGGGAAGACCCTTTTGAAAATATATTGCCAAATTGTGACAAAGATGCCACAAAAGTGATTGGAAAGTGATTGGAATATAATTTGGATAGCAATTGATGGGTTTTAGTTGTGCGCTATTTGTTCAGCGCCTTTAAAACTTGAAATTCAAAGCGAATGCGATGGAACAATACGATGGAAAGTGATTGGAATGCGATGGAAAGTGGTTGGAATGTGATTGGAATGTGATTGGAAAGTGATTGGAAAGTGATTGGAAAGTGATTGGAATATAATTTGGATAGCAATTGATGGGTTTTAGTTGTTAAGCTATTTGTTCAGCACCTTTAAAACTTGAAATTCAAAGCGAATGCGATGGAACAATACTAGCTAAGGAGTGAAGGGAGAAATTGTAGGTTGTAAGGAGTGATAACATTAACCTCAAAAGACACTCATGATCATTAGCAATTCCATTTATAGGAGTGGAAGAGAGGTTGTAGCCAACAGCCGTTCTTTGATGAATCGCTGCCGTTACTAACACAGTGCATTCTGATAAGATTGGGAATTATACAATACAAACACAGTACATTCTGATGAGAGGGAATTAGGCGATACAAACACAGTGCTTTC